>JAYMTE010001577.1:0-12987 GCA_036897545.1 Pelargonium fulgidum
GAAGGTATCAAGAAACTTCCACTTCCAGCTCAAAATCGCCACCCCACGCCAGGCGGCGCCACCTCATTGGCCCACCACAAAAGCTCCCCGGACACGTGGCTACTTCAACTTGCCATTTTTGTCATCTGAAAACGCCACCACATCCATTTCTATTAAAAAAAAAAAATTTAACAAACCACCCCACACGTGTCTAGAGTTAACTAACCCAACCATACTAACCATGGTTAAGCCTGCATTGCCTTGATACTCTTGTACTTTGTATTTATGAACAGCTAGCTGATGAGCCTCCACTGTCTCTAGCTGGGGCTGTCCCAATTTCACTCCTGAGCTTGTTAATTCTTGTGGCGTTGCGTGGAAGCAAAGTTTGATTTTTCTTGCTCGCTCTCTGTCTTCTTCATATATACAACACTACAAAATTTTACAGCACACAAAAAGTTGTGAACTTTGGTGTCAAAAAGGGAACTTTTTTGTTTGTTTGGGGTTTGTTGGAAGATCAAGAAATGGGTCTTTCGAATTTTCCATGTCCGGCGGAGGGGATGCTGCCGGTGCTGGTCATGAACACAGTCCTCTCAGTGGCTCTATTGAAGAACGTGCTGAGATCTGCTCTGCAAGTAATTGGTGCAACGGCTAGTTCTGAGGATGATTTTGAAGAACAAGACCCATATAGGTGTCCAGAGCTCAATGTTACAGCAAGAGAGAGGAGGGTTTCAATAACCAAGTTCAAATCTTTGTGTGTTCCCAGAAACAGCAATGGTGGTGTTGTTGTTGAGTGTTGTGTGTGTTTGTGTAGGTTTGAGGCAGAGGAGGAGGTCAGTGAGCTTTCTTGCAAGCATTTTTTCCACAAAAATTGTTTAGAGAAGTGGTTTCACAATGAGCACACTACATGTCCTCTTTGTAGATCTATCCACTAAGAGCTCAAAAGAACTTAGAGGTTAGCTATGGAGGATTGCTCTATACTTGTATCTCTTGTTTTGGTCATGATATGATGTACCTTTTTTTGTTCTGTTTAGGGATAGTGATGATGAAGCTATGCTTATTGCTTAATGAGTCTTGTTTATGTACCAAATACCTTATATGAATAGACTCTGAAGGGATTGGAGCATCTTCACTATTTCATCTAATTCATGTTTCTCAATATTTGGTTTATTTAATGGAACAGAACCATGGAAAGGTTCAATCATTGTAAGGCAAATTGTCTCAGCTGAATTTGCTTTAATGATTGACTTCATGTTGGTCTGTTCTGTGTTACTTTCTTTTAGTTTCAGTAGCTAATTGCAATATGATGAAGCAGAATTGGCTTCAATACTGCACTATAAGCTTCATGCATATGGAAGTTAGAATCTTCCCTGTTGCTTCTGACATGTGCACGTTAGGGACTCACTGATAGATATATATGTGGCATGCATGACATTGGCTGATATTATATTGGAAGATTCCTCAGACTCATGACCTAGAACCTTGGAGAAGAATCTACAAGAAACTAGGAAACATGTTTATTTGTTATGCTATGTTATATCCAAATTAGACTAGACCAGGAATCATGAGGGTCTAGGTTTCCATATCAGTAATGGATCCTATAAAGCCATTTTAGTGGATTATGTTCAGACACTTGTATTGTCTATGGTATGAATTGAGAAATCTAGAAGTGTCTGCTGTAAAATTTACTGAAATAAAACAATGTATCAACTGTGCACCACATTTTTTTCCATAGCAGCCCACATGCTTAATAAGGTATTTTATAGTCAAATACAGAGAAAATAAAATTCATATAGTTGCATTTCTTAAGAAAAAATCACACATATATGCAGTACATTTGGTTTGATCTTGAGCACAATAATATGTGCTCTTTGATGAATTATTTGGCAATGATATACATAGATTCTTGAAGCCATGACAAAATAATATAAGTTGTATTATATATCTCATGCAACCTTCTTGGTGACACTCGATTAATATCCAAACTTTTTATGCTCTAGCTTGATAAATTCCTCAGCCTCTTGGTCAATCTTCTCTTCACAGACCTCATATCTGTCAAAATTCACTCTTGGAGGAGGACGTTCGTACTCATATTCAATCACTCGAACCCTTCTTGGAGCCTCTTGAACGCGTTCCTCGTACTCATTGTTGAATGTGACATAAGCATTTTGGTGCCTAGGAGGATGAGTGACAATGCTTGGCTTGGACTCCACAATGAAAGCTGGATAGTCATTGTTGTAGTACCAGCCATGGTGATGCTGGTGGTGGTTGGCATGATGGTTGGGGCTTTGGTATGACATTTTCAGTACTTTTCGGGTTGATTTTAGTGATGGCAGATGGGAGAAGGCAAAGGGCAAAGAGCAAAATCAGATACTATTGCTATGATGATGTTTTTTGATGTGTTACTTGAAATTCTGAACCCAACCCATTTTATAATAGATTGGATGGTCTGATATTAGAATAGTCTCATTATTCTTGAAAGATAAGGTTAGAGAATCTAATTCTTTTTTCTTTACAGACACCAGTTTTGTGGTTGGAAGAAATTTGGGAGAGAGGAGATGAGGCTCATGGTATCTATCTTTAGAAGGCAAGTTTAAATGTGTGAAGAATCTTTAAAGCTTTTTTAGGCTTGTTGCTTAATTACCAAAACTTTGGTATGATCATGAGAACCATCTAGGCTCTAGATAGCTAACATGGAGACCAATTTGACCCTTCCATCTTGCAGACCTTTTCAAATCAAATTATTCTTGATTACAAACATGTGAAAGACATGGTTTTTGACAAATCACTTGAGCATCTTTATTCTTTCATGTGCTATTTTGACTAGAGCATCAGTTATTTGATTGTGCAGAGTCCAAGAAATGGATACACTTATCCAATAAATTCCAGAAGTTTTTCAATGGTAGTTGAGCAACATATATATATTATAGCTACCAGAGGCAAGAACTTGAGGTAACAAGACAGGAACTTGTTTCATTTTCTCTCTGTTAATAAGTTTTTCTTGACGCCTGGTGTATAAATTAGTTGATCAATAACCATTTCTGCAGATAGGCAGAGATCTAGAAAATAAAATTCTGGTTATCAAGATTTGATATCTTGATGATATGAAATAGCAATACTAATGATGATGATTCTTGTAAATAGTTGGTCTATTAATTTCAGGTTCGTTAGAGATGATCAAGAAACCTACAAGTATCAGCAAGAAACATAATCATAGCAAAGTTTGTGCAGAGTCCAATCACCAAATCTTGTTCACAGAGGCTAAAATAATGTCATTTTAGTAACCAGAAACTTTCTTATTCATTGTGAAACAAGAGCTAATGCATTTCACTTCACATAATTAGCATATATACTACATAAAAATTACACATAAAAGACTTGCAAGAACTTGCTGTCAAAAATCTTTAGAAGTCCACTGATCTTCGTCCCCCGTTGCGCGCCCATCCCATGGCATCCCCATTATGATAGTTCATTGAGGAACTCCTCTCACTGCCCCAGCTGCTCTTCTGATTGTGGTGTTTAGTCTCCTGAATTGCCATGGTTCCTGGGTTCTGAACCTTCTGGTAAATCTCATATCCTGTCTTAGCCATTTCAACTATTTGCCCCATTTGGCCCATTTTCATTCCACCACCACTGCTTTGAGAGCCACCACTGATCATGCTGCTCACAGTTGACATGATCTTAGCACCACCACCAGTTGTGCTGATAGGACTGTTGTAACCATAGCCACCACCACCTTGTTTAGGCATGGTCTGGCCATTGTAGTAACCACCTGTGGGGTAGCTAGTAGGGCCAGTTTGGTACATGTTTGGCCCTGCAGGTAGGTACCCAGTTTGGTTCATGTTTTGGTAACCAGAATGGTGATGATCAGAGGATTGGTACATCATGTTGTTGTTGTTGTTGTATGGTTGCTGCATTTGCATGCCATAGCCATAACCAGAACCAGGGTTTTGGTGTCCATAGCCCTGGTTTTGGTACTCCAAATCCTCAATCATCTTTGGTTCTTGCAAGTGATGAATTGGTGAATATTGTAAGTGCTATTTATAGGCTTCAAAAAGATTGATTCTTGAAGTAATTGATAAGTGATGGGAAAGGTAGATCATATACTCTCACACATACTGCCATGGGAGGTCATATTTTGAGTAAATTGATAGGCAATTTGAGAGGCACTGGCACACTGCCATGATCATGAGCTATTGTTTTGTCCTGAGATTGGCAAGAAACAAAGAGTTAAGATTCACATTCCTGATGACAGAAGAAGCAAGATAAGATTCATATTCTAGGCAGTGTCTTTGTTACATTTCAAGTGGCAATGGTTCTGAAATCCACTAAAAAAATCTGTTTTTGGTAATGCTTGGATCATTGGTTCTATATTTAAAATATATAAATTATTATTTTGATAGACAATATTTTCTAAAAAAACTGCCAAGAACTATGTATATTTGTGCAGATGTTTGAGTAAATGGTCAAATGATTCTGATAAGAAGTTACACAGACTTGTAATGTGTTTTGTGGCAGACACAATTTAAGGCATCAATTCTGATCATCACTATAATAACCTTTAATTAAGCAAATTTGTAATTATATGCTACAACTTGTTAGACTGTTCAAACTAAACTTTATGTAATTGGATTCTAAATGAGAAAGCACTAGTTATATATATAATATTTTCTCAAATATTCTTCAATGGGACATATAATATTTTCTCAAATATATGAGCTAAATGTTTTTGGACCTTATGTTACTACATAAAATTTTATGTACAAAGTGATGTTTCATATTTTATACTTTAAAATTAAATTTAACAAATAACAACTCCTTGTAAATTCCTATCGTTTCATAAGCTTATAAATGTCATTGAATTGGTGTCTTGACCTGTATATACTACACTATAAATGCATAAATTCTTGTTCCTAAATAAAGATTTCTCCAAAGTCCCTTGCTTCCTTTATGTACCATCCATTTATTCTTCTTACAAATTCTGAAATTGATGGGTCAAAATCACATCTTTACAAACTACATTTTCAGGGATAAAGAGTCACCTGAAATGGATGGTTCTTTTCATATATTCTTAACATGGGATTGAGGCTTATTTCTTAATATTTGGAATGAAACTTGAAATGAAATGGAAAATATAAATCTATAATAAGAACCCTTATTTAAAGCAAAGAGAGCTGATATTGTAATAAGTAGAAACTGAAGCCATTTATTTAAGGTGGAACCAAATATATCAGTTCATCATCTCTTAGCATGATCAAAAGCAGTACACTCATAACCATCACAGATGCTTATTATCTTCACACACAACACACTAGTAATTAAGCAGCAGAGCACCATATTGTTCATGACCACCATGTCTTGAATAAAATCAAAGAGCTTTGGCTATCCACTCAGCTCTATTTCCTCCATGTGGCATGCCACCATTGTTGTAGTAGCCACCTGGAGCACCACTGTGACCCATGTGAGACCCAGATGGGTTCATGTTGTTACCAAACATCTTGCCACCACTGGGGTGGTAGTGACCACCACCTTGGTGGTGGTTGTGCATGTTGTGCCCAGGTTGGTGCATGGGTACTGGGTACCCACTTTGGTGCTGCTGGTGCATCATCATGGTTTGGTGTTGGTGCTGGTGTGGTTGCATGGAGTGACCATAGGGCATTTGCATGGAGCCATGGCTCTGGAACTCATTTCTTGAGTGCATGCCATAGCCATTGCTGTTCTGGTACTCAATCTCCTGAATCATCTTCTTGGGTTGAAGAGTAGTTGCTAGTGTGTTATGTGTAATGTGTTGTGTGGGCTTGGGTTGCTTGTTGATTTGGAAGTGTATTTATAGGGTTTAGATATGATTATTTTATTTTATTTTAATTTGATGATAAGAGTGCATCTTATACCCTCCAAAAAGATGTAAGCTTTAATTTTGGACCATAATCTTCTCAATAATTGACAACAATTCATGGCATGCCCATCTTCTCTCTTGCTTTCTTTCTTGGAGATTCATAGGGAGAGAAGGAAAAAAAGTTCATGTTCTTGATTATGGAAGTAGCACTATAAGATTCACATGCCTTCTTTTCTTTTCTTCTATTATTTTTATAGTCTTTCTCCAAACAAATCAAGAACAAACGTATATATGCAAGAATTTAAACTCACCGAATAAAAAAGCTTATTGTCATGTTCTGAAAGACCTCTTTTGTCATGATATACACCTTATATTGCTTGACACTTATGGAAAATGTTGGTTCCTCTCTCCTGATACAGGAGTTTGAGGTACTGCGCGAGTTCGGTTCTCTCAGTTTTTAACATTATGCTAGAGTTAATGTGTACCTTAAACAAGAGGAGTAACGATGAACAAAAACTCTCTACCACTGTAACACGGTTCCAAAATGGATGGATCAATAATAAATTTAATGTTTTTGAAAATCTAGATTCAATAATACACAAAATCAATAATAAAATTTACATTTTTGATAATCTAGATTCAATAATATACAAAATCAATTATCCATTCATCTCAAAATAACTGTCATATTTTTATTTTGAGAAAAATTAATGAGGAGTTAGTTAATGCCATATATTTTTCATTTATCTACCTACACACTTGTTATAACTTAAGAAATACTTATTTATTATAAAAAGAATTCATGCATAACTAATTTATTAAAATATGAATATAACGCTTATTATAGAATAAAAGTGCAGGTGCAATACTTATTTATGTGACAGAAACGAGTACTTTTTCAATTTCTCAATCCACTCACGACCTTAGTTTTCAATGGTAAGAAAGTTGTGCTACTCATAACTTTCCCTCATGGAAGTACTTTTCCATGAAGGACAGATGAAACTAAACAAATTTAACGCAAACACAATGCGATTATTAAACATTTTGAATTCTCCAACACGACCAACATAGATTTTGTTAACCCACATATATGATTTAGTGTATGTTGGTATTGGTATTGATATTGAACTATGATCCAAATTGTCAAACTCTGTATCAATACTGTACTGCCAATTTTATCCCAAAAATGTACCACTATTATTAGTATATCCCTATTGCCAGCCAAAGTGCCAGAATGGCAAGACCCATTCCTAAAAAAAGGTCAACCAGAATAGAAAATGATATGATTGAGATGGACCAAGGCAGAGCATGTTTCTGGTCATCACAATGGAAAATGCCACATTATTGCTTGCTTCTCAGCAACTTCCTCTGCTTCTCTGGCAACTATCCTATTATGACCCCAACAAGTCGCACACCAAGAAATGGCACCACATTTCCCATTACAAAAGTCACTCAGTTTGGTAATGGTTTTCTATTTCTCCAACTACCACTTTTCAGCTTCCCAAGCACCATAAATTTTGGTAAGATGGTAACCTAAGGATTATCATAATCTTAGCTACTAAGTTTCTAATAACATTGTGATCAATATGATTGTTAAAGCAATCAGATTCTCAAAACAAACAAGTTGAATAAGAAGATATGAATAAGTTCATTGCAAAAACAAAACTTCCCAGCATGGGGGACAGGTTCGAAAAACTTAAACTCTATAACTGTATATTAGGGGAATCATAATCATACGATACCGATGCTAAGTAAATATAGAAGCATTCCGCAACAACTCAGCTATTCACAATCATAGCCGGCTTCCTGCTTGGTCAATAGATAAGCTCCGCCTCAAATGAAACCCAAACTTGAAAAGAAAAGCTATTTACAGGAATTGACCTTCCAAGAATTCATCCAATCCCCCCAAACAATGATCAAAGAATGATATTATTCTAGTTGGACATCTGGCACGGTCAACAGTGACACGCCAGTCATCAATTGTTCGGTTGAACCCTTCATGGGGAGTCACACATGCTGCTCCTATCAAACTTTACATAACGAACACCAAAGCTGTTGATGAGAATCAGCCACTTTCTCTTAAGCAATTCCCGGGCAAGAGAAACTTGTACTTGTCTGCGTTGTCCAAAAGATAGGATGGAAGGTGAACGCCAGAGAAGGAGTGAGGAATTGGTCCCATTTTCCCGATGATTTGCTGGAATGTATACTCCTCGGGAAGCATATCAAACAGATCAGCCCCCTTGCAGATAACCTTCTGCACCCTCTTCGGGTTCAAATAATGTGAGAATCTCACTCTATCGAAATGGCTGTATGCTTTCATCTTAAATATGAACTCACTGATGCGCCGGAAGCAAAAGCTACAGTGCCACCCTGCATCTGCTAAGATGTCATCTGTTTGGCGATAATGAGCATACTTGGTCTTTCCTGTCTGATACCTGTGGACTGAAGCTCTCCAGCTGTTATTATCCAAAAGAAACTCAAAAGAATACAGATAATTCTTGAGCCGAAGATGCAGTATTTGAGGTATGTCATCACACCACCTCAACAGATTGATTGTATGTCTGCTTGGTATCTCATCAACATCGGACATTATCAGCAAGTCATCATCAGTAATACCTGCTATTTTGAGGAGATGATCAAGTGCCACACGCTGAAATGCCTCCTCAATAAATGGGTTTTCTCCTCTTTTAGATGTACCGCCAATAGTCCCATAAGTTAATCGTGGCTCAACAAACTTGAACTCATCCCGATGGCTGGCAAAAACCAGAGGCTTTGGCAAGCCAGTGAATGTTGAATTTGATTCAAGGAGAACAAACTGTGTTACGTACGGATACAATTCTTGCCACCTTATGCTAAGGATGTCCAGCTCATTACTGAACAACACTGCATCATATACCCGTCTTGGGTACTCACGAATTCCCCAACCATGAAGCTTGCAGAGGTTCTCCATCGATACATTCTCATGATAGTAGTGCGGAATATCATGGAATGGTTTAGGTGGCGATTCCCAAAGTGGCCGCAGGAAATAGGAGATCTTCTGCCCGTGCACGTAGATACCAAAGACTATCGTGGGAACAAACGCAAACAAAAAGATGTATGTCTTCAAATCCAATCCGCGCATAATGCAGCGAATTCTTGACATGCTTAGAGCCCGGCTAGATTCCTACACAACAAAGAACAAGCACATTTCAGCAACGGTGAAATACAAAACCATTAACACTTCATACTTGCACACGCAAATGATGATAACAAATTGGAATGTGGGAACTGAGAAGAAAAGAATGTTCTTACAAACACTCCTACTTTGTTTGGCTTAACGAGAATAATGATGAGAAGGAAAAGGAAGTGATCCAAAATGGATTCTCTTCCAAAGCAATTCATTCTCTTGTATTAAAGTTTTCTCATAAAAAAGTCGTCCATTCCGGTTAGCATATTAACAGTATCAATGGACAAATAAATAAGTCAAACTTCAATCCAAACACCTCATGTTGTATGCTAATTGCTATCTAGTATCTCCCTCAATTCATTAAAAATATGGTTGTGGTGGTTAGGTGAGTAGTGACTATACAAAAATCTGAGTCTAACATTAACTACATGGGTCCAGCAGGAAACTTCAAATGATATTCCTAAACATTGTACTAAATAAAATTATCATCACTCTAATCTGACAATTAAGCACACAAACCAACAATCCGATTGAATTCCCAGAAATTAAATCAGAACAAGCGCATAAAGAGAAAGAAAAAGGATGAATTTTTAAGCTTTCCACCAAAAACCCAAACAGACCCAGATCATGAAGAATCTGAGATCCAAAAGTTTAGCTTTCCTTCCAAATTTCCCACATTTTCTCAGAATCCAAACATACCCAGAACCAAAAATAACAAGTAGATGCCAACTATATAATCAAACAGATCAAATGGGTCTTCAAGCAAATTCAAAACAAACAAAAGGATTTGAACAAAAACTTAGAGAATAAGATAGTACCTGGCCACAAACATCACCACATAGATCATCAGTCTTTTTAGAGCAGTAATGGCCTCCTCCTTCACCCATCATCCACCACATTCTCTCTCAGATACACAAATCAAATCCAAATCCAAACCAACCCACAAAAATCCCCAACTCTTTGTATTCAACAATCAGCTTCTACTCTGAGCACAGATCAGTGCGCCGCAAAGACAACACAGCAAATCAGCCCAGAAATCGGGGGCAAAATTGGGTATTAAAAACTCCGAACTTTCAGAAATCGATCTATGAGTCTCTTCTAATTCGATTACACTTCTTTAGCGAATCAAATCAGAGACGAAAAATAGAAGAAGACGAAGAGGGGAGAGAGAGAGAGAGAGAGAGAGAGAGAGAGAAGGAGAGAGATGAGCCAAGATTAACGGAAATATCAGATTTTTGAATAAAGTTTAAGTATTTATTAATAATTTTTAAAAATATAAAAAAAAACTAAACGAAAAATAAAAATATATGAAAATAGCTGTGACCTCTCTGTTGTGTTGCAGTGGAAGCCGTTTCCATTGTCTTCTACCTTATTCTCCTTCTTATATCGACAATTTTTCAGGTTCCAAATTACGAAAACGCCCACGATCGTTTTTCAGAGATGCGCGGAGAAGGAGGGCTTTTTCGTCATTTCATAGAGGTGGAAAACTGGGTCCCCACGCGCCTGCTTGACCGACTCCTGGACGTGTCGTGTATGCGTTGCTTAATTTTATTTATTTGTGGAATTTTTATTAATTATGAAATTTAGTGACCTAAACGAAAACTGAAACAGCTTTATGGGACACGTGGCGCTCTGTCGGAGCCTTCTCCGCGTTTAATCCTAGGCGACGACTAGGACGGAGTGAGGACACTACTAACGGCTAATGCACGTGCTATTTATTTTGTAACTCCCTCACTATTGTGCTTTCGTTGCATTTTGGTTCTTCTACTTTCTGCTTTGTTCCATTTTGACCCCATTTTTTTCACAAATATGTCATTTTTGACCCATAGTTTTTTCCATTTGGCCCTTTCCTTGATCTGGACATTAATTTCTTGAGATCATTTTACGATATTTCATTTTTATTCATTTTGGTAGGAAACAGATTTCAAAATTATCTTTCTTAATTTTTTTTTAATTTTTTTTAATTTTTAAATATTGTATATGTAAAGAAACTCTTTTTGTTTTGCAAATCTGTTTCTTCAATAAAACAAAATTATATTCTTAAAATCAAAATATTAAAAACAATAATTATTTAATAGATTAGACTTGCATTAGATCATTGTACCAAATATCTAAGAATTGGATTGAGCTACTGATCAAAATCTTAAACACGTATAATGTTTCGCTTTAAATTTTATATATATTGGTCTACATTATTAGAGTTTAAAATCTCTCGTGCATGACAATAACTTACGACGCCAATATTAGTTTTTAACGGTGAGTACTAAAATTTTCTATCAAATTTACTTATATATAGTGTTTAATTTATATTTTCAATTTAGATCTCTTGTACTCAATATTTGTTACTCCCTCCGTCCCAAAATGAATGTCCTATTTCCATTTTTTGGAATAATTAAGGATTACAAAAAATTTAGACAAATAGGACATTCATTTTGGGACGGAGGGAGTACTATTTAATATTGATGCCAGTAAAAAAAAATATCAAACTACAATATGTAAACTAATCTCTACTTTTATCATGTTGTTAAATGTGTTTATATTTTATAGTAACGAGTATAAAATTACTATATATACTGACAGTGGGTTGGTAAAAACATGCAGTGCTTTATATGTTTAAACTGAGGAATTGCATTGATAAAAAATAAAAATAAACTGAGGAATTGCATATTTTAATTTGTTTTAATGGTATAATGAAATAAGTTCAAAATGATAGAAAAATGAGAACCTGAAAAGGGGACAGAACAAAACCAGTGCATGATGGTGTCAAGAGGAAGAATTCAATAATAAACAAGAGATGGGGGGCTGTTTTATTATTATTTTAAATAATTGATCAAATTTTTATATGGGTGGGTATGGGTCCTACCCATGAGCCTGTCTTTGAATTTTTTTTAAAAAAATGTATGGTATCATAACTCCTCACCATTACCCACATGGGCTCAAATCATTTGCTAATTGCTTCATAACCCATTTGCTATTTTTTTTTTTTTTCTGTTTATACCATGAGATTTCTGAGTGGGCACGCACACTAGTGGCTGGCACTTTTAAACTGTTTTACCATTCTCAGGCTAACCCTTACTCGCTCCATGAGTTTTTTTTCATTCACAAGAGCTGGGATTCGAACTCCCAACTAATTGCTTAAGGGACGTAGTGCTGAACCAACTACGCCAACCCACTGGATTAACCGATTTGCTAATTTTGTATCTAATTTTTCTAATTATTTTGTACCCAATAAAAAATATATTCATCCAATTGTGTCGACGTCGCTTCACCACGAAGTCTGTTTATTTTCAAGAGATTAAAATTTGAGTTAGTGATTTGTGGTTTTGAGTTTAGACATTGATCAATCTTTAATTGTTGACTTTGGTTTACACCCTATATGTATGTACCCTTGTTGAACCCTAATATGGTTGGTTACTTATGTGCTTACATTTTTTTATTTTTTATTTTATTTTTTGGTTTATACAAGCTAACTTTTACTATATCATTTTTTTTTTAACTACATGTATTTAACAATATGCATGCACCAAATCAAAACATTAAGGGGTGTGCACTTAAAAAATTCAAAATAAAAATCACTGTCTAATTAAATAATTAATATATAATTAATGTGTTCTTCGTTTGTCATTTGTTAACATTTATTCTTTTGTTTGTGTCATAAAAAGTGGTCACATATGGTCGGAGTTAATTGGCTTTTGTATATGTCTTTTTGCTTATAAACTTTTCAAATATAGTGACCCCTCAAACCCATTTTTTAAAATATAATTATGAAAGAAATCATGATATTTATTTGGTTAATTATTAATATCTTCTAATATGTATTAGGGTTTTTGCATCTCTTTCTTTATGCCGTTTGAGAGTCAAATAAGATTTTTGTTTGGCTACGAGTGCTCTTGATTTTAGAGCGACGGCAATATTTTGGATTTGCATACAAAAAATTACAATTTTTCTTCTTTTGATAGAGAGTCTTGTTTTGATAGCAAGTTAGGTTTTGCAGATTCGCGACGTAAAT
>JAYMTE010001578.1:0-12979 GCA_036897545.1 Pelargonium fulgidum
CCAAACCGCTTAACTAGCGCGCTATGCGGGCTAGGCCAAAAATAGCGCGGGCCAAAAAAAGATAAACCGTTAGTTAAATTTACAGGCTGGGCTGGTCTGGCCCGCGGGCCAAAAACCCATTTAACAGGTCTACCCATAAGAACTAAATAAATAAATACTGTCATAAAAATAAAATAATGTAATTAAAAAAAAAGGGCAGATTCAGATACGACACGTGTCATCCGATGAAGGTGATCTGAAAGAAAGTCTTATGATCTAACGGTTCACATCTAATTTACTCGAGACACCAGTAGTGAACCAGTTCCTTGCGATCACACCACCGAGGTAATTAGGGCAAGTAATGACAAGTTCAGTTAAAAGACAACCTGCTTTATATAGAAGAATTCAACTCAAATTTCACTTCTTTTTTTTCCTAAATTAATCTACAATTTCACCGTAAAAAAAATTCCTTTTTTTAATTTTATCCTCAACGGCCTGCTCTTTCTCCAAAAAAACCCATAATCACGAAGGAATCAAGAAATATATTTTTGTTAGATTCAATTATATCCTCAACTCAATTTTCAAAATTCTAAGAAGATTCAGAATTTTCTCTTGATTCGAAGATTTTATACTTTATTTTTCTCTTTTTTTTAATGTTGATTGATGTCTGGCATTAACGTTGGGTTTCAAAAATGCCACTCTCTGTTCGTGAAGCTACTAAGGTTTATGACTATTATTTTTTTTATAATTTCCCTTGGCAATGTGTTTTTATGGGGATTTATTGATTTGGTTTTTGTTTGAAAAAAATTGAAGCTTTGGAGGAAAATTTGCGCGGAGACGTCGATAGAGCTGTCGCTTCTCGCCGAGAATTGGAAGTTCATTCTTGGAGGGCTCATTTGTCAGGTTTTTGAAATTTTCGTTTGAACTCTGTTTATTTTAATTATATTTCTACAGCTTAGAAAATAGCTTTTGGAATTTGTGAATTTTTATAAGAAAATGAGTGGCTCTACTGCTGAGTTGATTTTGAACTTTTGTTTATAATATTGGGTTATGATTCTCACTTGGTTGAGTCTTGAGCATTGGTTGGTGGGTCACTAGGATACTTCTGTGGATGATAGTAGTTGACTAGTTGGCTGGTTTTGGTACCTAACTACTATCATCCAATGATATTGATGTTTTGTATTGTTGTTATTGAAAAAGATTTTGTAAAAACCAAGGAACTTGAAGGACAAGTGAAGGTAATTAGATTTGGGTATTCTATTAAGCCGTAAAGTTCAAATTTTTATTTTAATGGTCTTAAGTTTAGTGGGTTTTGCTACCCTCACAACCTTTGGGGTTGAAGACTGTGTGCGCTTGAGGAAAATTTAACTTCATCAGTAAATGGTTTCTCTTTATGAGAAGTTAGCTTAGGATGCTTACTTGCCCAGCAATTTCAATGGTGCTAATATAGCTTCAGTTGGTCCTTTGTTTGCTGCTTAAATCTCAAAAAATTGAAGCCTGCTCTGAATGATGACATTTTACTTTCTCATTGTCTCCTGCCTTGGAATGTACCGAGACGTTTTTACTTTTCTTTTATATTGGGTTAGCGGTTAGATGTTGATTGAAATACGAGAAATAAACTTGAACAGGTTGAAATTTATTGGAGAGTGTAGAGCCTAAACAGTTAAACATTTCCATTTGGTTTTCCTTTCGCTATAGATGTCAATATGACTCTGCTTCTGTTTACAGTACATACATGGTTTGGCTGCTCAAGGAGTTCATTATTTGCATCGACCAGGACGAACTCTTCAGGATTTTGGGTTTTTTCTTCTTCCAGTGGGTACCACCTTCAAGTTTGTGATGTGATTCCTTAAGTTGGACTTAAGTCTCTAGTCATATCTACATGATTTGTTTTTGTGTCGCTGTAGGAACTTGGTCAGGACAAAGCTTTTGTTAGTGAAGTTGCATTCACCTTTCTCTTTGTTTCCTTTGTCTTGGTAAGGCTCTGCAATTTTTCAATTAGAATTTATCTTTATTGTTTTAAATCTGAAAAGTTTCATGTGTTGCACGAACATATATATATATATATATAGGCTAACCATAGAATCATTAATCGGTGATGTATTATTCTATGTGTGCGCGTATCTTCTCTCTAGCACTATTTCCCTGTTCTATGCTATTATGGATGTGTTTTATTATTGGGCTGAAAGTCAAGTTTACTTTCTTAAATCAAAGAACATTGTCAACTTGATAAGGTAGATCACCAATTTGAGCGTCCTTCATTAGTTAATAAAGGTTGATAGTCTTGGATGTAGAATTAAACTAGTGAAGATGGAGAAACACATAACATCCTCCACTCTTAAAAGAAAATATAGATTTTAAACCGACACTGCAATGCCCAAGTGCATGCGGCTCTCACTATTGTTGAGTCTGGGGTGGATAAATTTCGTACGTAACCTTATCCAAATGTCTCCCTATCACAAATAAATAGTTTGTGCTTCGTATTTTCAGAGTTGCATATCAACATTCTGTAAAGTAAATTTTCATATATTTCAGAAGTTGGTGAACCGTATATAGAGTATGAACTATGAACAGTCTAATCTACAGGTATGCCCTGCCAATGGACAACTGGACAAAAGAATACCAGTATCCTAGTTTGTCTGACTTCTTTTTTTCTATCTTGTAGAGACAAGAGATCCTTGGTATGGGTTAATCTCTTTTAACTGATTTCCATCTTTATTATATCCTGAAGAGATCATAAATGAATTAAACGTGAGTGATCTCTGCTCTGTTGAAGATGATAGTTTGGGTAGGAACAGTAGAGTTGGAAAGCTATTGTTTTAACAAGAAGAAGAGATGCACTAGATGCAATTAAATATGTTAATTTGTAGATGCGGTTGCAAAATTATATTTTATGTTCTGAAGAAAGAAGTATTTAAACCTGCAATTGTTATCTGTGACTTTGAACATGCTATTGTGTATTAATGGCTTGACTAATAATTTATTCGGGTGCCATTTTGAAATTTTGACATGATTTTCATGACATGTTACTCCCGTTGCAGTGGACACTTCACCCTTTTGTGTTCCAGATAAAAAAGATATACACAGTTCTTGTATGGTGCAGGGTTCTTGCCTATCTAGTGGTAAGTGTGTAGATTAGTTCTATTAGCATTTAACACTATTCAATTTTGGTTTCTGCGTGTCAGTATTGTTGCTTTTTGCCTCAATTAGAAATGTCCATTTTAACACAGGGACAGAATAGTGCAGTACATTTTCTGGTGTTCTTAAGCTGATTCTGCCTAACAATTCCTTTAGGTGTTTTTTTCCCATCTATTTAGGTTTCTCAAATGCTTTGGATCATCACATTCTTTGCAACTCAGCTTCCAGGTCCAAACTACCATTGCCGTGAGGTGAATTTTGTGAAATTTTGCATGTTTTTTTTTATCAATTAGACATCTTCCCGTCTCCTGATCCTTTCACACCATGGGAAATTGTTACTTAATGCTATTTAAACTAGTGGTTTGAGCAATTTTTACAATCTGGTAAACTCTGTCTTTCAGGGCTTGAGTCTTTCTACACTGCCTCTTCTAGAGAATCCTCTTGCGCTGCTCTTGATGAGCCGTTAGTTTTCAAACCATTTAATGTTTTATTGACTACATTATTACCTTCCTGTTGCTCATTGAATTTACATTGTTGCGCAGTTCAAGGAGTTACATATGGTTGTGGCGATTTGATTTTTTCATCGCACATGATTTTTACATTATCATTTGTACGCACATACCATAAGTATGGCACAAAGAGGTGATCATCTTGCTGCAAATACATTGTGTTAGTAATAGTGGATTAGTAGCTGTGTTATGCTTCCTTATTCGAAAATTACTTTGCTAAATTCGTTTTGCAATATCCTGGTTTATGTTTGAAGGTGTATGAAGCACTTGGCCTGGTTTCTGGCTGTGATTCAAAGCCTCTTGATTATAGCATCTCGCAAGCATTATACAGTTGATGTTGTTGTCGCATGGTAAAATAAGGATTCTGTTTTGCTCTTGAAATAAACCTATACGGACTATCATCCTTCTCTCTTCTGGTTAAGCCGAGTTGTTTGATTCCCGTGCAGGTACACTGTAAATTTGGTAGCTTTCTTTGTTGATAGAAAATTGCCAGGTACTTTCATCTCTAAGAGTGTCTTTGGAAGCTTTGTAATATAAAATGGTTCGGGAAGTGGCAACTTGAATTGTCTCTATTACAGAACTGACTGATCGGACCAGTGGATCTCCATCTTCACCGCTGCTACCGTTGAGCACAAAGGGATAGCGAGAGCAAAGAGTTGCACCACATTATTCCGAATAGGAACTACATGTGCTTCTTGCATGGAAGATCTATAAATACTCCCAATAATCATGTCCAATTCATCCATGGACCTTCCTATGGCTTTCCAGGAGTCTCCAGCAAGTAAATAGTGTGGTACAGAACCGAATCGCGAGATTCATTCACTCGGAAACGCCATCAAAACGATAAATAGGTACGTAATTAACAGGGCAAGCTGAGGATAGCTATGTTGCTGTTACTGAGCAGAATTTAAGACTGCAAACTCTTTTCTTGTACCATTGCTGAAAATGAATGGAATATCTTAGATTCTCAAGATATGCTTCTGTCTCAGTACTCTGACATGTTTTTGCATACACAGTGGCTCGAAATTGACGTCTTTTCGTGTTGACGAGTGAGCCAATGATGCGAATCAATCATGGCTCCTATCCGATGCCCCACCACACCCCTATGACCTATACACTCCAACAATGATTTACTTCTTTCTAATTGTATTCTCCTTTCATAGGATGTCTTGAAAAGAAATGATAATGGAGACCCTTGTTGTCTGCATCACATGCCTTGTTTTTTTCCTTCCTTCCCATGAAAAAAGGGCCATTTTCACTTTCCTTTTTGCTGCAATCATGGCTAGTAATTGACAGTCACCACAGCTCCTCTCTGCCCTACCACCACCTCATGCCAAATGCTTCAAAAAGAAAGCTATCATTCCTTGCACCTCATTTATAGAAACTGTACATGTTTTATGGTCAGTTGTTTCTTGAGATGTTCAACATTGCACTCATCTGAAATTCTTGTTTGTTGAAGACACACCATGTGTTGGTGGAATCATATGAGTGGTCCATGAGCTAAATGCCATTTTGATTTGATTAGAAACTAAATGAGATATATATATCATTGTACTCATGTAGATGGCTGCATATTAGCATGTGCAAGAAGTGGAACTGCTCATAGCCTCTGACTGAGGAGAGTCTAGTTTTTCTAGTAGGTGTATCTACTGAAGAAACGAAGGCAACAGACGTTTTTTTAATGATGATTGTAAATATGAAGGCTCTATCCTCTCATAAGTGAAGAATCAAAGTGATATGAAGAATAATCGAAAACAAAGTAAGTGACCAGAAACGTTGATGAACGTGTCGTTTGCATCGAAAGCCACAAGTCTAAGATGGTAAGAACTGCCTGAAAAGCTTAGTATGAAAATGATTGAGACAGCCCTGTTCATGTTGAAATGGTCGCTAGCAATTGACATTTGAAATCTTGGGAGGGAGTGCACACTGTGTGTGGCTACTCTCAGTCTTGTTATGCCATGTGGGCTTTCTTTCAAGTGTTCAGTGGAGTGGAGACCACTTGGTGTGGGTGGTGTTTTGCATGTCATGGATTGTGGTCAAAACACCCATATTTGACCATTATTTTGGGCACAATGTTCCTTACAATTGTTAAATGCTTGATGTTCTGGACTGCCATTTTTTTAGTCACATGAATACTTGATCAATCAGCTGAAAAAGGGTTGGTCAAGAACAAGCTCAACTTGGTTTGAAAGCTTTCATAACCATTTGAGGCATATGTTTATTTTTTTATTTTTTTTATCTATAAACGTAACAATCAAGACTCGAATCTGATACCCTAATAATTGTTGAGGCATATATTAACTTGAACAAGATTTTTCTAGAAGAAGAAGAAACAAAATTGAAAACCGATCTCGGGAGGAATAATTATGCTCATTACAAGGTTCAAAGTGTTAAGTACCAATGTATATAAATACAAGCAACTTACAAGCGGGTACGATACAAATTGGTATATGTCTAAATGATGGAATAATATTTTGGTCATACAGTTGTGTCATGCTCTTATCGATTTGATTAAGACCTGGGTTAATAGATATTAACTAAGATTTGTTTTTCTTGATATGATAATATAAAAACAACATATGATCAAATGGCTGTCACTTAATGCCAGCCAAATCCATCCAAGCACAAAGTGTTTCCTTTTTTCCATTTCTAGCCATAATGCTTCTCAATTGGACCATAAAGTGCTAAACCTTTTTCTTAAAACTTTTTTCCCCAAAATTCTATTTAAATTACGTATGATTATCATACTTTTAGGGTGTATTAATATAACAAATTTAAATTATACATGAAAATGCCACTTTTCCTAAAGTAAGACTAGAATATACTATGAAAAAGACTTGCATTTGATTTCCACAACAAATTTTTATTTAGTTTTTCACTATTTGTTTATGTAAAATTAAGTTTAAGCGTACTGCAATATTTACTTGTTGCATATCTCATACAAGCATATCATTTGCAAACAATATTAGGCGAAATTTTATACAATTATTAGTAAAATACAACATTTTAGGGGTGAAAATATAAGTAAATATAGATCGGTATGTAAATTCTCAAAAAATTGCAGACAAATACTGATAAATTTGTAGATATTTTTAAATAGTACGAAAGTACATATAATCGATGTATACCAAATAATAACGAAATATGTTGAGTTAAAAACATTACTATCAAAATGATTTTATAAAATTTATTTGTTTTGTAAGTGTATTTTTTTTTTTTCAACGTAGACAAAATTTCATAGTGATTATATGTAGTTATAGCAGACCGTAAATATTTGTTATTCAATCAAGCTTACAATTGACATGATCTCTTCATACAAAATTTTGGATATGATCGGCCAAATCAGCTCAAAAATAACACTACTTATATCACTACTCAACACACTAATGGCAAAATATTAATTGTGTGTGGGCCCGTTCAAGAACTTTGGGGTTTTAGGCTTTGTTTGGTAACACTTATGGGTATGCAAAACTAGTTGCATATCCATTAAAATGAAAATCAGATTTCTTCTCTCTACTTTGTAATGATTGAGAAGTTAAAAAAAGTTAAATTTTTTTTACTTATATCGAAATAAATAGAGAGAAATGTTATTCTTCTCACTTTTATAATTAAGACATAATAAAATATTAATATAATTAATATGAATTTTTTTTTCTTAAGTTACCAAACAATAAGTACTTCTATATAAGAAGCTTCAAAAGACAAGTAGAAGTATTACCAAACAACCACTTAGACCGAAAAAAAAAAAAAAAAAAAAAAAAATCTGGTATTGGGTCGGGTCATTGGGGATTGTACTGCACCGATTTGGGTCTCATGTGCCATGGCATTGGCATGTAATTATAGCATAACATAAAACGAAAATGACAAACATAGAAAACAGCGCTACAGTTTCACTCCACTCTCCTTCACGGCCCGTCGGAGATACCTAATCCACGTGTCAACATCGTAAGAGCTTATCATATTATCGTGCATCACACGCCCAAATCTGCGGCGGGGTGAAACCATCTAAATGGAAACTGAGAGCAAAACGTAGAGAAGAGAATAAATAATCTTTTAAAAAAAATAGTGAAGCGGAAACGAGGGAATGATGTGAGAGAGAGAGAGAGAGAGAGAGAGAGAGAGAAAAACTCAGATTCATCATAGAAAATGGAAAAGCAGTGACAGTGTATCAGAAGCTGGAAACAGAAAACTGTAAAATCCTTAGATCCAAATAAAAGATTTTCTTTTTCATTTTCCTTCACTTTCTATCTTGCCAAACAAAACAATCTCTCTCTACTGAGCTCATTTACTCACCAACCCCTAAACCCCTTTTTCCTAGAACCTCTGCTTCTCCGAGAAAACTGATAGACTAAAGATTTCAACTTTTTTTATTTTATTTCTGTTTCTGGGGAATTTGATTTCTGGGTAGTAATGGGAGCTCGCTGCTCCAAGTGTTCTCTCTGCTGGTGGCCGTCTCGTCACAAGTCGAATCTCAAAGATTCCTCTGATCTCGGTACGATTTTCCGTCACTTTCCCGAGAAAACTTTCCCAGACTTTCCATCTTCTTTTTCTTCCACTGCATTGTCTGTAAAAAAAAAAAAATAAATAAAAAATAAAAGATTTTTTTTTATTCAGGAAATGGGGGCAATAATGAGCAGAACTCGTTGCCTGGGTTCATCGAGTTCAGTTTGGATCAGCTGAGAGCTGCAACTTCTGGGTTCTCTTCGGACAATATTGTTTCGGAGCACGGAGAGAAAGCTCCTAATGTTGTGTACAAAGGGAAGCTTGAAGATGTTCGATTCATTGCTGTCAAGCGCTTCAACAGGTTGGCTTGGCCTGATACTCGACAATTTCTGGTCTGTGATCTCAGCTCCATCCCTCCATTTTTGTCACCGATCGGTGGTTTTTTGCTTTGTTAATTGTGTTTTGTGTATTTACAGGAGGAGGCACGAGCTGTTGGGCAGCTGAGGAGCGAGCGGTTGGCGAATTTGATTGGTTGTTGCTGTGAAGGGGAGGAGAGATTGCTTGTTGCTGAATTCATGCCACATGAAACTCTTTCGAAGCATCTTTTCCACTGTAAAATTTCACTACCCTGATCTTATTTTGTTAGTAAAATGATACTAAGAGAAAAAAGACTTTCACTTGTCCAATAGACCAATTAGGTGATGTCACATTAGCGATTTACCCTCGTAACCGCTCCAATGGCTCCCTGCCCAATTCTATTTTGTTTGTCTCTTGTCAGAGAGTCTCAGCCAGTTTATATTGACTAAGATTCCTGATACTAATACGGCATGATTAATGTGAGTGATAGAAGGCTTTAATTTATCTGTAATTGATGTGGGCATTGATTATCTTCTGGGTTGGTGGGTAAGGATCCACAAAATGAGCTTTGTGGTTGACAGCTTTTATACACTAATCATGTCAAAACTGGGTTTTTTTTTTGTTTGTTTTTTACCTTCCCTTTTCTTGGGGTGATGTTACTAATGTGTAATTATGATCATTAATTCAACTGTGTGATAGTGCAAGTGATGGAAATTTATGAACTGCTTCTTTTGTGTTTGGGTTGGTGGAAGAAAGGAACCCTAAGTAGAAAGATTAGATCTTTTCTTTACTCTTTGTTTGCTTCAGAACTCAGGAGCCTTGTAGTTTGTGATCTCAGTTGAATTATGAGTTAGGTATTTCAATTTGAGGCCCTGAGTAATTACTAATTTCTTCCTCTGTCCTAAAGTGAGCATCTTGTTTCCCTTGCATTTTTGTTCAAAAACGAGTGTCTTGTTTCATTTTTAAGAAGTTAGTTATACAAGAATTACCAATACATGAGTTGGTATTAAATGAGTTGGTATCCCTTGAGTTTGTTACAACACATGTATATGGGGGCGGAGACCAAAACACTCAGTTTGGGACGGAGAGAGGATTTGATACTTCAATCTTGACTCAGAATTTTCAGACTAATATTTTTTGAATGGAGTGCACTTGTATACACTTTAAATTGCATTAATTAAGATTCGCATTCTCTTCCCTGTTTAAATGGGCTATTTAGGAAACAAATATAACTAAGTAACTTCCTTTTCTCCATAGATTTTTTTATTATCTTTGAACTATAAACTTTGTTGGTTGAACTGATTTAGGGGAAGCACAGCCAATGAAATGGCCAATGAGGCTTAGGGTGGCTTTGTATTTGGCACAAGCATTGGAGTACTGTAGCAGTAAAGGACGGGCATTGTACCATGATCTTAATGCCTATAGAATTTTGTTTGATCAGGTATTTAATCCCTTTTTATCCTCCTCTCTTTTTCTTGTCAAAATATGGTCGGTTGTCGCTACTCATTATATTGAGTTTGTGGTTGACAGGATGGTAATCCCAGGCTATCCTGCTTCGGTCTAATGAAAAATAGCAGAGATGGCAAGAGCTATAGCACCAATCTGGCTTTCACTCCTCCGGAATACTTGAGAACAGGTGATTGATTTCGCTATTGAAGCTATATCTAATTTGCGTTCTTCAGTTTCTAACACATTTCACTTATTACATGTAAATATAATACTCCCTCCGTTCCCAAATGAGTTCCACTTGCTCTAAAAGTAGCCACTTTCTCTTTGAGAAGTCAGTTAAGCATGAATTGCCAACAATATCCTTAAATTAGTTTTAACCCCTTGAGGTTGTTACAACAATACATGAGGGTACAAGAGGCGTAACCCTACCATAACTAACTTTTCCTTTAATTCCTACAAAAAATGAGAAAATGGACAATCATATTGAACTCACAAAGATGTTTATGTTTCACAGGAAGAGTAACGGCAGAAAGTGTAGTTTACAGCTTCGGGACATTACTGCTTGATCTCCTCAGTGGCAAACATATCCCACCAAGCCATGTAAACTTCTTCTTTCCTTTTACTGTAAGCCTCATTTGAGATTGGTATTTCAATTCTATGGAAAATTTCAAGAGAATGTAAATAGAAAACTATTTGGCTTAATGCATACCATGATATTCTTCAATTAAAAGCATTAGTATATGCTATTAGTGAATTCTCTAATTCCTGTCATGGGCAGGCACTTGACCTTATACGTGGCAAAAATTTTGCGATGCTGATGGACTCATGCTTGGAGGGTCACTTCTCAAATGATGATGGAACTGAGTTAGTACGTCTAGCTTCACGTTGTTTACAGTATGAACCTCGTGAAAGGCCAAATGCTAAGTCTCTTGTGACTGCTTTGACTCCTCTTCAAAATGACACTGAGGTATTCAATTACTTTTGTTCACTATGTAGTTTAATCCACAGATTGGTCTAAGCCTTCTATGGACGAAATAAATCTTTTCTGCAACTGTAGATGTATGAATGTATGTACCTAAGAGTACCTATGGTATCTGCATAGTGTGAACCATACTTAAGATGTGTTTCCGTCATCTACTTTGTTTATGTTTCATTGTCTTCTTAACTTCACCAATATTTAAACTTAAATCAAGCCTTTCCCCGTAACTGCAAGTCATCTATTGGAGCTAATCTGAAATTTGTAAGCATTTTTTTTTTCTTTTCTGTTCTTATTTGTAACTCTTTTTCTGTTTTTTTTTTTTAGGTTCCATCTCATGTATTGATGGATATTCAGCATGGAAGTGAATCTTCAATACAACCACCACCATTAACGCCTCTTGGTGAAGCTTGCTCAAGAGTTGATCTTACTGCAATACATGAAATATTGGAGAAGGCTGGGTACAAGGATGATGAGGGGATTGCAAGTGAGGTAAGTTTCTGCAGTCTTACCTGTTATTCGTTTGTAGTGAAGTGTGATTTTTATCTCTAGTTTCTCATTTCTACTCGAAAACTCTGAGCTGAATAAGCTCCTGACTTTCACTGACCTTAACTACCCAAGATGTTCCATAACTGCTTATGAGCTTGATGTGATGACCTCGCCGTATCTTTAGTTTGTTTCATATATTTACTTATTCGCTATCACTGAAATTCCTTTCCTTTGTAGCTTTCTTTTCAACTGTGGACCGACCAAATACAAGAGACACTCAATTCAAAGAAGCGTGGAGATGCTGCTTTTAAAGCTAAAGACTTTGCTACTGCCATTGAATGTTACACACATGTAAGTAGCACATTTTACATTGGAGGATTGTTGAGAAAAGTTGTATTATCATAATTGTTAGAGAACCAACTCAACAAAAATCCTAAGCTCGTAGCTGAAGTCTCCATTTATACATTATATTCCAACACACCCCCTCACGCGCAAGCCCGTTATGGCTTTGCAAGTGGACCGATGAGAGATAGGAGAGCCCATTCTAGTTATAATTTCACGGGTGGAACGAAGAGAGATAGTAGGGAGCCCCATTATGGCTAGTAGAATAGAAGAGATATAGAGAAAGTCTAGAAAGGACTGAAGAAGCCCATTGAGAGATAATATATAGATTTGAAAAATAAGTAAGAATTCGAACACCTGTTATAGAACCAACTCAACTAAAAGTTTAACATGATAGTTGAAGTCCCCATTTATAGTTTAATATCATATTCCAACAATAATCACTTGTTACATTCCTCCCTTTCTTGTGCAGTTCATCGATGGCGGGACCATGGTATCACCCACTGTTTTTGCGAGACGCTGCTTGTGTTACTTGATGAGTGACATGTCACAGGAGGCACTTGGAGACGCAATGCAAGCTCAAGTAGTATCCCCCGACTGGCCAACCTCCTTCTACCTTCAAGCGGCTGCACTCTTCAGCCTCGGGATGGACAATGATGCGCAAGAAACACTCAAAGATGGCGCTTCGTTGGAGGACAAGAAACACAGAAACTGAAAGTGTATAGGCTTTTCTTTACTTCTTCCTTTTAAGTGATTCTTATACCTATTTCCTCTTTGGCATTTGTGTTTGTGCAGCACCAGATTGTGTTAATTGTAATATTGATGTGTTGGTGTTGTCTGGCTTCATTTCACTTTTTATTTAAAGAAGCTTTTGTCACAGGAAGGTGTCATTTCCTGGTTGTAGTTGTGTTACCTACAAATATTACAATAGCAGTGATAAAAGGAAGATTTTTTAGTTTGTTTTGTTGAAGCTGTCCTTTCATAATATTCTTCTACAGCAATCTATTTTTACTGTTCACTTCGTCCTAAAATGAATATTTTGTTTGTTTTGTATTTTGTCTTAAAATAAATTTTTTTTTTAATAAAGAAAGTTAGTTATGACATGAAGTATGGCCATATAATAAGTCAATGTTTGTTGAAAAATATGCCCCTGTGAATTCAATAGGAAATACACAATACAAGAATTTGTTTTGAATTGGGTTAAAGGCAAAAATAGTATTCAATCTTTGTGCTGAAACTCAATTTAGTACCTAAAGTTTTATTGTACCAGAGTTAGTACCCAAACTTCGATTTTGAA
>JAYMTE010001579.1:0-12974 GCA_036897545.1 Pelargonium fulgidum
CTATGCCAAATTTAAATAGGTGAAAGAGAAGAGAAATAACGAGATTTTTCGCTTTTCAAGTTATTTTTGAAAAAGAAAATGAATAATTTTATTTTCCAACTATTTTCTATTTTTCAAATAAAGTGTTAAAAAAAATGTTCAATTAAACAAATTTTCTAGGAAACATAAGAAAAAAATCACAACTAATCAGCCCGTAATATATCCTAAAAAGGCAGAACCTAAAACTCTACCCAAAAAAAAAGATCTTCTAATACTCCAATTTCGAAAAATGAAATGTCATGAAACCTTTGAAAATTGAAAGAGAAATATATGTTTGTTTTACCCAACAAATTGTAACATACTAACATAAATCAACAGAATATGAGTTCTCACCACACATGAATTTCTATAAATGAAAGCAAACAGCAACTTCACAATTAACTGGCATTTCTCAATCTAGCATATATTTCCATAATTACATGCAACTTCATTGCCCTAAATTAGCAGAAGCATAAGGAGCTCATTCATGCCTGTGATTCATTCTCAAAAGGCGACCGAGCACTGAATTACCGTTACTACTTCAGTTCACCAGCATGTGGTCAAATCCTCCTCCAGACTGAAGGGCCGGGACCCGATTGACCCCAACGTTGTGAAGCAGCTGCTGTAGCCATCTCCTTGTCGTTGGATCTTCCTGAAATCAACAACAGACCAGCTGCCCTCAGAATGCTTTGAAGATTGTGGGACACGATGAATATAGAATACAAATATAGAATACAACTTCAATAACAATTAATTTCACATGCGGTACTTACACGAAGGCAGCTGCTAAAGGTGGCATCTCGTAACATGTCCGGAAGGCAGCTTCTTAATGCATCACAGGCCCTGCGTCGTAAAGATCAAAGGACAATGTTGATTTGAGAAAAGGGTTAAGACCAGCTATATAGAAGAACTAGAATGGAATTGAGAATGATTAACCACCTTAGATTATCTGACAATCGGAGATAACATCGAATAATATGCTTCAACAGCCGGGACGAGGGTTGTTCTGCAAGTGCTGCGACCATATTCCCCAAAACCCGACCCACAGCGAAAAACCGCTCTGCTGTTGTACATATATAATCCAAGCCCACATCATCCAACAAAATCTTTTGAACAATAAATGTGGCAACCTGTGGGTATAAAACTTACTGTCAGACATATAGGTCCCTTCAGTAGGTGGCCTGGACAAGGCATTGTTAACTTAAATACAATTTAGCTAACTTGAATAACAGATAGCTTAGTAAAGACCAATAACGGTATGCCAAGGCATATTAGAGGTCAAGAAAAAATTGAAGAACGACCATTTTGATCACACCTACTTAAACTCTATTATGCAAGAAAAGTTGTATTTTCAAACGGAGCCTTCATGGGAAATAAAATAGTTGAAGTATTTAGTACAAGAAAAAGAAAGGGAAACGATTCAGGACACTCAACTGTTTTTGACAATTCACTGCCCATTTCCATGGTGCGTAAGCACAGAGGAATTATTTCCGTCGAGAGGAGGAAGCTAATAACTTCTGTATCATCAACCTAGCAAAATAGAAGAACAAAGATAAAAATAGTAGTAACAATAGTTCTGTAATAATAGTAGTAATAATAGGATTAACAACTTTGATGCGTGATAACAAATGAATTCATACTGTATTGCACACTGAACATACAACTGACATTCGCCAAATCAAATATATTAGGTAAAATTTGGCTTTCGCAAGGAATTACCTTCACCAAAGCTCCGATGACACCTAAGCTAGTAAGCCTCAAGTACTCAAAAGGCCTTGACTTGCTTGTTGTGTTGAGGAAAGGGTACAAGTATAAGGGTATATGAGCTGTGTATGAGAAAGATCAGTTGGAAATAGCTATTTCAATAGATTTCAACAGAAAAAAAAATGTGGATTACAACGAAACCGCCATCAAAATTACTTTCGCAACAAAAAGAAAAACAGATATTACTTGCTTTGAGTGTACAATATGAGAGGGAGAACTGTGATGAAAACATATTAGCCATACAAAGAACGAAAAATCAATTATGAAATGAAACAAAACATGGAAAACCATGAGTGCAGAATATGATCAGAGTGACGAGTTATATATCCAAGGATCGTTAGATACACGGGTGGGAACAGTAAGCAAATATTGTTACTTCTTTACTAAGACATTATTGGCACGTCTTCTATAACTGGCTCATAGGTATGCACCTATTGATCTGTCATGTAAATATCTTTATTTGTACGTATACAATTTCTAGTGAACAAAATTTCTGCTTTAGAGTGAATCAGACAAATGTAAACTAATGTTGAGGAAGAGTATAAAAAGGTAAACTTATTAGGTGTATGAAAATACTCTAGGGCTTTGTGTGTGCAGAACTTACCTATACTTCATGTCTAATGATATTATGAGGAAAATCAAATTGCAGTGTCATTTTCAACTAATTGAACTAGTTTGAAATTTTTATTCTCTCCAAATACCCTTCCCCCATTACTGTAAGATACAACAAAAATCCTCCTACAAATCCGTAAGCATCCCATGTTAAAAAAATATTTGATTCAATCTACTGGCTTTGTAAGAAATTGCTGGATTTCCTAATTCAGACAGTGTTATCCAATGCTTGATTAAAAATACTTTCTAGATAAAATTAGATAATAATATAATATGATGAAACTTAAAAACAATACAGAACAAACAAACACAAATGGACATCTCATGTTTGAGAAAAGTTTGTTCAACAAGAACAAGATCATCATGTTGGAAACGCTTTAAATGTTAACAACGTAAAGAATATTACCATTAAGAAACAACATCCTTGTGTCTGGATGAGAGGCTACACACTGGAAAAAAAAAATAGCATTAGAAGAATACAAAGCATTAGTAACACAATCAAATTGATAAATACAAGAGCATGGAGAGTAGCAAAGAAAGCCAAAGTTCATTTTCTCATACTAGATACATGTTTTGCAGAGAGTCAAGAAATAAACTCAAATATACTTTTCCATGAGGATGCAAGAGGTTGTATTGAGATTTAGTGAAACTTGGCATGGGAACATATTGACCTGAAGAAGAGCAAGAGCATTGCACACTCGATTTGATTGCGCAGGAGTAAGATTTGGAGGTGATAGTACAGGGTATATTGAAACGATTTCCTGTATGAAAAAAAAAGTGAGAATAAGACACAATAAGCATCCTATAAATACTAAATGACTTTAAGCAACACAAACAAATAAACTGATATTTTTTGTATCATAAGTTTCAAGACTTTAAACGTGGGAATTTGATGTCAAATCAAGATGTATCAACAGGTACATATAAAAGACCAGGCATGAAGAACCATGTGTAAAAAAATGTTATAACACAATTTACAATCACCCAACTTGATGTAGAAATGCTACAACACTAATTATTTGGATTAACAGACTGTTTACAAGGTAGGATTCTTAACTTTTGTCATTATTAATCCAGTTTACTTCATAACATAACTTATTTGCTCTGTCCCTGACATCATTTGATATAGTTCAATCCGGCGCCGTATACCATAACTATGCAGTATATTCGTAACATATCTACAATAGGCCCATCAAAAAATTATATCTACCAAAGCTCACAGTAATCAATAAATCAATTGAAGGACAAAGGGGAAAAAAGTAAAGGGAATTATTTGAAAAGCTCAAAAAGACACTGGGAGACAAACTCACATAAACTGTTCAAAGGAAACGACTAGCAGAATTAGAATATGACGCCACTGTACCTGTAACAGTGCAGCAACAGTACCAAAAGAATTCCACAACAATGGAGCCAAATCTTGAAATAATTTTCTTCTAAAAATAAAAAAACCAAAAAGAAAGAAAGAAAAAACACAAGATTATTAGGCATACCTGTATGAGTGCAGCAATAGTACCAAAAGAATTCCACACGAAAGGAGCCAAATCTTGAAATAATTCCTTGTTCTACAAAAAAACAAAAACAAAAGGCAGACAGAAGTTTAGAATTGCAGCACACTGGATGTTAACAGCTCAACTGCATAACCAGCTATGGAAAAGGACAGAGACAATGTCCATACAAAGATGTTAAATAATATAGTCCTCAAGCAAAGTGTAAAGCATAAAACAAAGAAAAGAAAAGTTGAATACTGTATTTTCCTGATAAGCTAAAATTATGCTAGTTAATATACCAACTACCGAGTAATGTACAGAATGTACATAAAAAAATAGATAACAGATCAAAGAAACTACCAAATAATGCATCCTTTTTATTCAGGCATGTTTCACTCACTGCCTTGCTCTCTGAAAATTTGAAGACGCTGGACAAAAATTGCTATCCAAAATAATGGGCATGCTTTCAAACAATTTCTTGAGCTTGAGAACCAAAACCACAATGGAACCTACCATAACGTAGTAGTGTGAGCCAATAGAGAAGGTAAGACACTACATTAACATACCCTGGTTGACAATTCGTTTTGGTACATTATTATGTCATTTATTTCTTTTCATCTTTTGTGACAAGGTATAACTTTTAAGTAACAAAGTAGAAACATAATTCTAGTTGATGACTCATTCTGGTACATTTTAGATCATTTTACATCCTTCCATCTCTTGTGCCATAGTGTAAATTAAAATCTACAGATATAATGGCCACTTCAAAGGACAAAGACCCATTTTGACTCTTTTTATGCCATCTTTCCATCCCCTGAACTATTATAACTAGGACTTTTTAAACAAAATCTAGTTGAGGAACCATATGGTGCAATTTTTATGACATTTAACATTACTTCAACCATATAACTACTGACCACTCTCATTGTACATTTATGCCATTTAAAATATTTTCATCACTCTTCACGTATAATTAAACTTACAAACAAACATATTCCAACAAAAGATTTTTACAAGAACACAAAAATAGCTGCTCTAATATATATAAATGAATTGCCAGATCAGGACATAAACGAGCCCCATGATACAGTGTATAAAGAGGCACAAGGTGCATTCACAGTAGGTATGCAATAAGGCATGGGCTTCAATGAAGCAAGGCAGGCTTCAAAACATTATTTTCAATTGTGATTTTGAAGACCGGGCTGTTTTATCTTCGATGACGACTATTAAGAAAACTCTACAATTTACATAGATGGAATTATACTGATAATAGTCAATAGTGGTCTTGTAAACAGTGACTATAAGTCAAAGCAAATAAAGAAAAAACACTAGGCCAAGATGTGTACATTTTGAGCCTCAACCAAATCACATCAGCTCAGCAGTTTTGAGGCTCAACCATTAGCCTCAGGCATGAGCCCCTTAAGCTTTTTAAAACACTACTGTAATAATATTATACATCATTTAATTTGCAATAAATGGAAATCCAAAATTTGGAGAAACCCGTGTACTTGAGCATGGGAGACTTCGCAAAATAATAGGATGTGCCATTCTGGCTACTGTATAAGGAAAAGATGAGGGTTGATGACTTCATATGCCCAAGCTTTCTAATAAAAGAAGAGCCTAATACTTAATACACTTTGGGCATCGCTTCTAATTGGTTACTGATGAAACTGAAAGTAAGCCTCTCTTATAATAGCAAAGACACGGAACCAATTATTTTTCCAACTTCCCCATGTTGCAGCACATGGGTTGCACCATAAACTTTTAATTTTCATTAACTGCAAATTACTTAGGGACACATCTCAAGGACACATTAAACTTCTAACTCATTTCGAAATGATCTAAAAACTCAATTAGAAAAGGAAAGAAAAGAGAGTAACTATTTCCTTCAAGATGGGATTAAAACCTGTAGATAAGGGTGATTGGTCCCCTATGGAACAACTCAATGGTTCAATAAAGGGTGTGGGTTCAGATCCCATTAGGCTGGAAGGGGAGAGGGTTGTGGGAAAAGGGGAGATGTAACTTAGCCCAACGGGCTTCCATTTAGATAAAATAACCATCAACCTAATTTTATTTATAATTAAAAAAAAGAACAGAAAAAGCAGTTGATTGCATAGACAACAATCCCACATTGGTGCATTAGTTGTGTAGGCAACTAATGTTTGGGTATGTAAATGGATGAGCTCCCTCATCCCCTAAGCCAGCTTCTCTAAAGTATATCCCCTTCAATTCTTCTGTACCACACAAAGAAGGATGACATTGGTGGCAAGGGCACCTACTCGATGAATCTAAGGAGGGCAAATACCAAAGGTTGCAACAGCTGGTAACTTTGAGGATATTGGCCCTGCAGGTCGGGATCTAATAGTGGAGGTTGTACTGACAACTATCACATCAGCAACGAGTCTCGTCCACTCTAAAAACCTATTGGATCCAGCAAGGCCTCGACGCCCATATGAGTCATAATTAATGACATGTCATCTTCATTTGGTTTATACAGTAGTATTATGCTAGTATATTCCTATTCACTAATATAAGCTACACTGATTTAGACAAACCAACAGAGCATTTCCTAATTTTCCAAAGCAGACAGCCAAACATAAGTTCTAACTTTGCCTTCTTCAACTTCCTAACTTTACAGAAAACCTAAAACAAAATCATCTGAACTAAACCATGTTTCCACATAATTGCGCAAAATGGAAAGCAGAGAAGGAGCTAAATTGACCTTAGAGAGCTCTAGAAGAGCGTTTTCTCGGAGATCAGGGTTGCTGAGGTCGAGCACCAGATGCTCGGCTGAAGCCATTTTCCGGTCTTTGTTCGCCGGAGCTACGGCGGAGTTAGGGTTCGAACCGCCGGCCCCTCCAAACGGAACGTTCATCGAGAGCGACTGCGGCAGATTCGCCATTGATCGGACCTCTCCCTCTCCTTCACTTTCTGCTTGATTTTTGAGATGTAGAGTTACGACGTTGGAAACACGTGCTTGACGTGCGCGTGGGAGTTTTGTTTTAAGGAACCAAACAGTTGTCCCATTTTGATGATACCAGGATAATGCACGAGCGGTTTTTTCATTATTTTTGATTTGGGCTCATAGGCCCAAAAAAGCCACAAACTCCCAAGACTGTGAACTAGAGCTTTTTATAGACCCAGAAGTAACAGAGTTGGTTTTTGTTGTGTAATTTGGTTGTCTTCTTCCTCCTCTCTGGAACTTCCTATGAATCTCAACTTTAGCAATTTGTGAGTAATTTCCCTTCAGTTAAAAGAAATAGCCGTGAAAGCTTATTACTGAGGCTAATTTATCTGTGTGTTGCTGTGTTCATTTTGTCTTTCATTTATGGTCATACCAGCTGTAAATTTGTTCCCACTTTCCAATTCGCCAACATTTTTACAATAATTTTATATACGACGTTACAAAGTGATATAGGTTGTATGTCACCCATAACCTTCAAGTCTAAGATAGGACATGAGGTAGTATCATTTAACTCATGAGACATCGATTTTCAGTCAAGATATCTAAACAACCTATTGTCACATTACTGTTAATGAAATGTTGGGTTAATTCCATTCGGACTCAACGCTTTGTTTGGGTGCATGCTAAAAAGAGTGTCCCTCACCTCCAACTCATTGAATTCTCACGATAGCATGTCATTATTGTAATTAGATAGCACTCGCTTCATTTAGCCGCCCGTATCTTCTTTTTCAGTGGAAAAAATAAGTCCATAGAATACCTTGTTATCAAGTCTTTCAACCCTGAGTTAATTATTGTCTATCCATACTCCAAACTTGTCTCAATTTCGTTATTTATTTATTTATTTAAAGTTGAGCTACACAACAAGGGTAGCTTTCCCCTTTTAACCTAAAATCTCACCCCACCCGACGCAATGAGATTTGAACCCACGATCTCCTACTTAGAGATGTGTGTCTTAACCATTGCACCACCCCTTAGGAGGCCGAGTTTCATTATTTCATTGCTTTATTCGGTATACTCCAAAACAATTATGGCTTAAAAAGTAATATAATTATAAACAATTTCTAAATAGAAATTCATCCTCCATGCATGAAGATGTTATAATATGAAATTTGCATCATGACACTATATGAATCAATCAAGATAATAATACATCAATGGCATACGGGGATATTATTAGATATCAAATGATAATGAGCCTTTATGAGAGAAACATTGGTACAATCAATGATTTGGTTTCTTGAATATACATTGAAACACACACACGAGAAGAGGAACTTGAAAGATACTAATTCTTTTGTTTCTTTGGTGGGTACTCCCTTGGTCCAAATATTGTTGATCCAACTCTCACAATGGTGCTACCCATTTCAATCTGCACAAAATGAGAATTAAAAAAAACAGATAATGCCATTTCTGGTAGCTTCGTAAATTCGCATTTGAGTATTCAATTCGCTCGATAAAGCATAAACTGACTAAAAATGATCAACAGTGAGATTTTGTGTGCAAAAACGGGTTGATCAAGGTTCATAGTGATTCATCTCAATACAATTTTAACTCCATGTTTTCGAAAGAAGTCAAAACAAACCACAAATTTGCATTCCGTCAATCAAAGAACAATTATTTCGTACCTAGTAGGAAATGGAGAGGTGGAAACACCATAGAAAATGAAAGTGTAGTCCCAAATATATGCGTGGGAAACATGCACAGTGAAAAGCCAATGCAAAGTCTAACAAGTCCCAGTCCAAGTCCAAGCATGAATCATTACGAAAAGAAATACTCCCTTCATCCCAAAACGAGTGTCATGTTTCTATTTTTTACAAAATTTAAGGATTGCCATATAATTTAATGTGTTTTCAATATTACCCTTACTTTCTCACCTACACTTCATGTGCAGTTCATTTGTTATTGAGGTAATATGGAAAAACAATAATATAATAACCTAAAAATAGAAACAAGACACTCATTTTAGGACAAAAAATTTAAACAAACAGTACATTCATTTTAGGACGGAGGGAGTATGTGTGTATATATGTAAACTTCATTAACAATAAGAAAAATAGAATGAAATGTTGAATCACTTCAAGCAGGCAAAGGAAGCATCTAAAAGTCATGACATAGTTAAACCAGCCTTGGCAATTGTTATAAAAAAAAAATGTATGCCTTGGATTCACATAATGTTCGAGGCAATTATGAGATACTTGAAAACATTTTCCCAGTGTTTCCCAGAAAATTTCTGAACTTTTTCAGGACCTCATTGTACTGGGAGACTTATTTTGCCACACTCCCACAGATTATGTTCTCAAAGAACAATGGCTAGTCAAAAAGCAGCATTTTAGCCATAATTATCATGGGGCTCAAAATTTCAAGGGTTGTGGTAATTTGAGGTGCAGTATGGTAACATCATGCTACTGCCATGAAATCATCAGAACATTTGAATTTTCACTATTTTTTAGGACTGTTTGGGCAACAAAATAAGAGTACTCCTTACCGCTTTCTCAAAGTCACCAGACATGCCCATTGACAATTCACATGTCTCCTCCGTTAACCCAAGTGCCTTGCAAACCTCAAATCTGCAGTTTTTCAGGGTCTGCTGACACACAAATTCATACATTAGAATGTCGGCAAAAAGACATTGATGAACACAATATACAGCAAGACTGCTTTGGATGTAATGTACATGAGTTCAACAGCACATGGAAATGAAACATTTCAATTTTCTGAATCCGTGTACGGGTTTTGTCACAGTTAAATAGAGACTGACCAAAATCAGTGACTAAATTAAACAAGGACCTGTATTTGATATCACATATTGCTTAGTGACCTAACCGTAAAATGAAAAACATACAAACAAATGCATTGATATGCTATTTTAAAAAATATCTATGACTCCATAGTGTAGAAAATAAAACGGCAGAAATTTGACCGTGAAGTTCTCTGGAATTGATGAATAGTCTGGCATCCCTATTGTCATTAAGCCAGAAAACTCTAGATTTGGGCAGTGCAGTTTAACATGCTCTGCAAGCTGCACGCAACCGGAAGGATCAACACCAGATTTTGCTGCAAATACAATAATGTTTTATTAGTCAATTAACTTATAAATTCAATTAGCTAATCTGAGTCATGTATAAATTAACACTTGGAGAGTGGAATGATAGACGAAGCCAATTAACATGCATGCATATTAATACTCGAAATCCACAAATGCATTCCATTAACGTATACGGTTATAAAGTAATTTTTCAGGTTAGGAAGAACTGTAGCAATCAGTTCCTTCTTTATTGGCTCTAATCCTGCAGTTCATAAGTGAATAAGATGTTGGCAACAATAGAAATGCGAGAACAGGAGAGCATAGACACATGATATTGCATGGCACTAAAAGTCCCACTTGTCAGATTGTCATACACATGAAACTACAAAGCTCAACTGATATATCTATAGGAGTACTAATGCCAACAAGATAAGGTTATAAATTACATATTAACCACAGACCTACCACTTCTGTAAGGCATGGGCGGAATTTATGTAAAAGGATAAGTAATTGATTGTAATGTTACTCACATGCTTCTCCACTAGTATTGACTTGAACCAAAACCTTCAGAGGACTTCTTCCAAGGCTTGAAACAACACGATCAAGATTATTTGCAATCTGTGAATCACAAAGGCATTGTAATATATTTGCAAAGCGAGTGAGATTCCCACAATTACTTTGTTCCCAGTAAAGATGAAGGAGAATGCAATCTGGATATCACAAAGGGGAGAAGACAATTGACCATCACTAGTGCAAAAGATGAGTGTCCGGTAATCCTTTTTCAGAAAAAATAAACAAATTAAGAAGTGACTGAGTGTTGGACAATGAATATTACCCAGGTACGCCCACGTGCATTTGTTGTAACAAACTCACGGGGTTCTAAACAACTTATTGTAAGTTTATTATTGGTAATTTATGTACAACTAACTTCCTGAAAAGAAAAAATTGACAATTATTTTAGGACAAATTTTAGAAGAACAAAACACTCATTTTGGGATAGAGGAAGTGATAAACAATAAAGAAGCTATAAAGGCTTAAATTTAGAATATTAAGCAATAATAACATAAAGGTCTAGTTTTAGGACAACCAAGTATCATCTACATATCCTTTAAATGAAAAAAAAAACTGAGTTCTTGCAGACTGTAGATTACCTTCTCATTGTCTACACCCTGAACCATGGCTAGATTAGGGACTCCAGCTGCAAATAGGAATTAAAGCCTTAACATCTGTAAAACACTAAAAAAGAATTAACTAGACCAATTTGATGATCCAAATCAGACGCCTCTTAATCCTGAGCCAATTATTAAGAAGAATAAACAAAATCCCAGTTAGGCACAAAGATGAATATGGCCCCCAACCTATTTGTTAATAGTTTAATAGATCTTAGGTGACTAAAAGTCCTTAACCAGAAAACACATAATAGACTTATTACTGCCAAAAGTTAAAGAGCAAGTTAGCCATCAATTTAATCACATTTATTTGTATTAGATCGGTTAAGATTTGAATCTGATGACACAAACTTACTTTGAATAGTGCTGAGTTCATAGTATAGTACCAAGACATACAAATCATCCTACCTGTAGCTCGTAGCAATAAACTTGAGAAATGAATAAAATATGTCATGTACTGAAAGTATTCCAAAAACGAAAAGGGAAGATGTTCTGATTCAAGTAAGAACCTAATCAACTAATCAATAAGCAAGGGTCTAATTTTAGTTTTTTACTCCATTGTGCCCATGCGTGTGCAAGCTCATAGTCACTTCCCTAGTGAAGGAAGTTTAGTTATGTAACCTGAGCGGTGCCATACTTGACCGTTAGACTAACAAGCTACAATATTCCCTCCTTTGTACAAGAATGAGTGTTCCATTATCTCGTTTTTGTAAAAATTGCTATAATAATTTTAGGAGTTGTAAGTAATCTAACTTAGAGGTATATTGTTGGTAGTTCGATGCATAGAAAATGAAAGTGTATACTCATTTTGGGAAAGAGGTAGTAAGATATTAGAACAACGATTATATTAAATTTCAATAATGGATTGCATACAATGGCTTGGGTTTTCACCGCTAAAAGGTCAATCTTATTGGTAGGGTTTGACTTCGGCCATTATATTTATATTTTTTTCAATTTGTGACAATTACCCACTTCAACAGATTCCAATAAAAGCTTAACAGGGTCAAACTATAGGTCTACACTGCACAACTAACCATGAAAACAAACACCCATATCAGAATTCACTAGAATTAAATCATACCCAGAAGCGGCTTGACTTTGTTACTCTGCAAGTGCCCATGAAAATGCCACTCAATGTCCTCTGGAAGCTGCAAATTTCAACAAACACCATTTCATTTCATCACTCTGAAGTCTGAAAAGTGAAGTCAATATCGCAGAAATGATACCTGAGGGGCTTTTTCGATGATTTCTTGGACGTAATTTTCGCCGAAGATTCGGTGACCAGCTTCGTAGAGTTGGCGAATGAGAGATACGGGTTTGGTCTTGGAGACGGCCACGACCCGGACCCGCTCAGGTAGGTTTCCGGATCTCTCCGCTGCCTGACGTGCCCGGAATAGGACTGAACGGAGCGCCGTCACGGCCGCGCTTTCCACGGCGGGAGTAGCCATCACACTGGGATTTGATTGTCCAAAGGTTCTTGTTGTTTTGTGTGGTCAGTAGGGGTAGAAAGGTAAATACACTAGCAACTCACAAGTTTAGGTGGCAAAGACTTCAATACTTGTCTTCCCCGTAATCACAAAAAATATTGTAAATCATCAAATTTATCCAAATGGCACGTAAATACCTTATATTTGGTCGTATTTTATTATTATAAATAATTCATTATTATTTTTTCGACTCGAAAATTAATACTATACTATTTTAAAATGGACAATAACAAAAGCGAAATTAAACTAGAGGCTTGAAAATAAATATACCCAAACAAGTCTAACAAAAATACTGAAGATGTAACTAACTCGAGGGCCACTCGGTTCGCAGAACAACCCATAAACAAAAAAGTGACTATTAAACTGAGTCACAATGGCGAAAGCACCATGAATAAACATACTGAATGCATTGAAATTCTTCCCCATTAATCTGAATAATCTAGTTGA
>JAYMTE010001580.1:0-12968 GCA_036897545.1 Pelargonium fulgidum
CTTTTTGATTCTGTCATTCGCATGCTAAGGGTCAGTTAGAAGGCTTAAAAGGATAGCTGTGCATTCGCGCTTGAACTTGCCGCAAACACCTATCTTATAAAAGAACCTCATCTGGTCGGGTTGTGACTCGTTCACTTACTTGTGATTTTTTGGGTAGCATTAGATAGATATGGTGTTATCCAGAGTGGTGGACAAGAATGAGAACATAAACTCGAGGCTAAAATTTTCAACATCAATGGTTGTGGTGAGTGTTGAAGACGTTATTCGTGATCAAACAAAGGTTCCACATTTTCTCCAAGAGGCCTCGCTCCAAAACGGCTCTCCAAAACATGGAAGACTCCGATATCAGACCCATCACTCTGCTTACAGAAGGCTCTATCGTCAAAAAGGTAAATACAGTTGGGCATCAAAGATATGCTGGAAGAAACCGGAACAACAAAAGAATTGGCTGTCCCTATGAACAGACAATAGTCTCCCAATGACTTCACACGCTGCCAAACCTTAGTGGACAAATCAATTTTGAAAATTTCAAAATCATAAGTCAAAGAGTATTCTTCCATATCCGGAAGATCACAATAAGATGGATTGACATAACGAAGAACCAAATAAAGCTCGCCTCCAATATCAACAAGATACATCTTTCGATGATACTCATGCACAACCTCCCTTTCTCTAGGAATCATTTCGGTAGGTGCTTGTGAGAACCCTTTAAGGACGAATTCCATGTTGTCGGAAAGTTCCAAAGTGACAATGTTTCCGGTATCCCATTTACAGCCATAGACGAATTCCCCTGGAAATTTAAAATGTCTCCCAAATCAGCATTATGAATGACGGACCAGACAGTGTCTCCCATCGGTTTTGCACAAAGCACATCGTTTTCAAGTAATCTTCTATGGTTGGAATGAGTACTACCTAAATCGTAAATTAGGTTAATTTGGTGTCACTAAACATAAATTTGAACTTACTACACTATCAAAGACACAGAATTCAATCCTGAAATCTGATGAATAGACATAAAATTAAACTAATGTTATCATGATTAATTCAATAAATTCGAGGATTTGGATATGGGATTGAAGAGATTGATGTTCATACCGGAATCGAAGCTGCAATAGTAAGTGATGATCCAGGCAAACGGAGAGCCCCAGCACCGCCTTCCGTTTGTCTCTGCGGAAATTCGATGTTGAACAATTGATCGTTGCCAGATCTGTGGAAGCTCCGAGAAACAGTGTGATGCGGTTCGAGGCGATTACAGCGTGCCACGACCTACACACGGCAGCGAAGACAATGGAAGTTGAGATGGAGTCGATTTTCTCTGCAATGAAGGTTAATATATCCACCGGAATAACGTCGGACCAACATCCGGCCAAGGCCCAATTATGGTGGGCTCAAGAGTCCAAGCCCAAGATTTAGTTCATTGTTGGGAAAAGGAAAAAAAATTTGGGATTGATGGGGTTTGAACCCGACGTGAATCGAACACGCAACCTTCTGATCTGGAGTCAGACGCGCTACCATTGCGCCACGGATCCCTTGTGTCTTTTCTTGTGAACGTTTAATATTTAAATCAAAATAAAATATTTGTGAATTAGTGTAAATTACAAGACTACGTAGTTTGATTAGCGATTGATATAAAAGTCATATCAACCGACTAATATCCATTTTAATTTTTTGTATTTAACTGTAAATCTTAATTTAGAACTCTCGGTCAAGATTTTCACGCTTGTTAAGTTGTAGGAATAACATAATTTATTGCATCAAACTTACTAATTGTTTATTCTAAATAAATGGATTAATGGTTAACATAGTCCCAAATTTTTAAAAAGTCACCGTTTTAGTTCTCGAACTTTGAATAAGGCGCTTAGGTCCCTGAATTTCACATTTTGGGGTCAATTTAGTCCTTCCGTTAGTTCGGGTTAACTCACCGTTAAATCTTATGACGTGGATGCTGACGTGTCAATAAAATTATTATTATTAAATTAAATACTTGCACACGTGGCATTGACATAAAAAATATTAATTAAATTAAATTAGTATAACATGTGGCACAGTTTAATTGGTGTAGACTATTTTTATTATATGTTTTTACTAATTTACCCTTCACTTTATTTTCTTTGTGCATTTTCACCATCTTCTTCCTTCTTCTCCAATCTACGATTCAAGAGATGTGTTCTTTAGATATTCTATTGCAATCTGCTCACATTTTAAACCATTTTCTTCAATGTTACTCACTTATTTCACTGAGCCGAAAATAGATGTGTTGTAGCTTCCACACAAAAGTTCTTGTCTTTTATAATTAACATATTTATGCTTAGGTAGATTCAAAAATCCAAGACTCTCTCAATCCAAACTCGTTATCTAACAGCTTGCCACCGCCATCCCACCGAACTCGTCACCAACTTCTGCGTGACCTGCATCGACCCCGCAACGCAAGGGCTTCGCCTACATCTTGGGGCAGCGATGCAATTCTTGTGAGATTTCTTCTACATGGATAGTGAGAGGAATGTTATCCGCTAGAAATTGGAGCATATCAAGAAAACAGGGTTTGAATCAAAACAAGTTGGGGAAATAAATTAGGGCTTTACCTTTTTTTGTAACAGATCGAAATAAATTGGGGAAGAACCAAGAAGATGGTGAAAATGCATAAAGAAAAGAAAGTGGAGGGTAAAATAGTAAAAGCAAATTATAAAAATATTCTATACCAATTAATTTGTGCAACATGTCATACTATTTAATTTTATTAATAATTTTTCCATGTCGATGCCACGTGTGTAATTAGTTAATTTTATAATAATTTATTAACACGTTAGCGTCCACATCAACGTCACATCACAAAATTTAACGATTATTTAACTCAAATTAACGGAATGGACTGAACTGGCCTCAAGATGTAAAGTTCAGATACCTAAATGGTTTATTTAAAGTTGGAAGACTAAAACGTTAACTTTTTAAAAGTTTAGGGACCATCTTGACCAATTTCCTAAATAAATCTCTCAAATTTCACATCAAAACTAAATTTAGATGATATATTCATCTAATTCATATCATAATCCCTTTTGCTTGTTATACACTCTAGTGTATAAATGACTTATTTCATTTTCACTATTATAATTTTTAAACAAATATTGTGTTGGCAATATTCGAAATTTCTCCAAATACATTATTTGTTCATTTTTTTTATTTGGTAATAATAATTTTATTAATAAAACTCAGAATATGTTCTCCTAAGTTTTTTTCTCCCCAATGAAATCCTAATCAGATATGAAGGGACTTCCTATTTAGTTTAGGAAAGGAAAAAAGAACAACTTTCTATAACTGAGGTTACATATATTTTCCTTACCCAGCTATCTTTGATCACAATTCTCTACTTCTCTCTAACATTACATGGCGACTTCAACTCCCAAGCATATGATAATGAAAATGATAATGATAATGAGATCGTCAAGTAATGAAAAGATAAAGAAGAATTCCGGCGGCGCAGCCGTAGATTGGACCGAGGTTCCTCTCGATGTGTTGAGGATAATTCTAGCCAAAGCCAAAATCAATAGAGTTGAAAATTATGTTCGGTTCGGCTACACATGCCGGTGGTGGAACGAGGTGGTTCAGACAACTCTGCCGGAAGTTTCCCATCCTAGTCCGTGGCTCATGCTGGCGACCAAGTCCAAACCCCTTCACGGTTCCTATGCCGAATACTTATTTTACTGCTACGCAACCGGCAAGGTCTTTCCGGTTCAGATGGAATATATTCCTCAGTTTGCGCCTCGCTGGGGCTCTTCCTACGGTTGGCTCGTAGTCAACACCTTTCGCGATTTCATTGTCTTCAATCCTTTAACCACAGCCTCTGTTCGGCTTCCGTCACCAACACCAGTGCTGCACAGAGCGATTTTGACGGGGAGTCCGGTCTCTCCGGACTGCACGGTTTTCATCATACACTCGGTGAATAACAAGTTAGGGTTTGCAAAACTAGGCTATGGTAATATTGGCTGGCGAGACGTTGGGGAGCAGGGTCAATGGAGTGATGTCGTTTGTTTCAAAGGGAATTTCTACGGATGCAGATCTTCCGGACAGGTTTTGGTCCTGCGCTTGACTGCTTCAGAAGCATATGCAGTTGAGTTCGCAGCACCACCTACGTTGATTTCTCAGTGGGATAATACTAAGACATATTTGGTCAATCTGGGAGGAGAGCTATGTTTGGTTGTTCGACAGTTTGTTCGACAGTTCGGGTATTGGAACAACAATATCACTTTTGGATTCGAGGTTCATAAAATTGATATGTGCACAAAGATATGGACAAGAATCACCTCACTGGGCGATGATCGGCTGTGCTTATTTGTGGGTGATAACTGTACTTTTGCGACGGAGGCTTCTGGCAATCTCATGCCCAACTGCATATACTATACAGAGGACTTTGAGAATAGTGGCAAGAATGATGCAGGAGTCTATCAGATAGAGAACAACAAACTGGGAGAGCCTTTGCCGACGCCTCCTCGTGTTACTCCTCCCGACGATGAATATGTTGCCATTTCGCCAATCTGGATCACTCCGTCCCTGTATGAGCAAAGTGTAAAGAACTTGCTGAGGTGCACAAGCTTTCATTAATCAATACTTATTGGATCACTCAAACTTTGAATCTAACTTCACACAATATATCAAAATTATCATGTATGTACGTGTTCAATTTGTTTATAGGAAAAACTCAATTGTATCATATATATATGTCTAGGGTTTGTCTCTTGGTCTTGGGACAGACTGTGCCGGTTCTCTTCAAAACTGGTTGTTCAGCCTACGTACCGTAACTATCCAGCGCTGTGTTGCTTGCAACCCTTAGGTCCATAATGCTGAGAGCTGCGCCTGACAATCTTCTTGCATAAGTAGCAATAGTGAACTTGGCATGCCCAGCAAAATATATGATTATTGTTCCCCACCTGTTTGCGTAAAAAAAAAAAAAATAAAAAAAATTAGAGAATTGTGCACAACTTAAAATATGTTAATATCACGATAATGCAAAACTCATGAACATAAGCACTTAATTGACAGTGCGTTAGGCTGTCCAATTTTGATTCAATACAAGCATTAAGTTATAAAGTCTTCTCTCAGTACACAACTTTACCTTTACGTTGAGTTGACGACAGTTGGGGCAGGAGTGGCCATTTTCAGCGAAGAGCTGGGCTTGTATCTGACCCATTACCTGACGAGCATTAACTCTCGCCTCCCATTCCTGAATCGCTGCTTGTGGGAACAGATCACATGCTCCATCCCTTGATAGGAAGCTAATTAGTTATGCATGTAAGGAAGATAAATACACTCTTGCAGTAAAATTAGATTTGCTGGAAAACTCACAAACCTGAAATGATCATATCCACTAATCGCCTGGCCACAGCGGTAGCAGAAATACTGCCCGCAGTTGCTACATACCATCTTGTTGCAACCTTCTGTTCGGGAAATTGCTGTCTTACAGTTTGGACATTGCTTGGCATCACTGAGTATTTCTTTAACACTAAGAAGCTCATTGATCATATCACGCTCCTTACGCTTTTGATCATCCTTCAATCGAGACGAGTTTTGGCGCTCCTGCAGGTGAAATTCAAAATCATTCATATCAGATGATAAAGAATAGAAAAGCTAGAAAATGAAAAGGAAAAAAATACAGAAAATTAATTGTGAAGAACGTCCAAACGTCCAAACTAACAGATAATACTATTCAATAAAGTGGAATAACATAACAGAGCAACGAGTTTCATTTTCCTCCTCATATTAGCAGTGAGAAGATACTCCCTCCATCTTAAAATGAGTGTTCACTTTACTCGTTAGGAAGTTTGCAATGCATGAATTACCAACAATATCCCAAAGATACGTTAAGCTAAAAACCCCTTGAATTTGTTACAACAAGTGAAGATGGGTATAAGAGAGAGTCCAACCCTATCTTATCTTTCATTTTTACAAAATTGGTAAAGTGGAGAGGGAGTATCATGTTCTATTAATCACAGGCTTCAAGAAGGTAATTGGTTTTTACTTGCAAGCATTGCAAACTAGTCTAGAAATGCAATATTATAAGTTATTAACGTTAATCACATTAGGACACATGCTTCTTTATCTCTCATCACAACTCTCAACTTATGACTTAAGGGCTTAACAATTAGAAGGGAAAAGTATGCACTGAATTACTTCCATAAAGTAAAAATTTAAGAAAACAAAAAGGCTAAAAACAAGACTGAATTTCACCTGCAGGATTTGAAGCTTCATCTCTGCGGTCATGCATTCTACGCCCACATGACGCCGCTCCCTGCAAAGTGAACAAAAACTAAAATAACACTTTGAGCATTGTGCATGCTGGTCTTCATCCTCGATACAGGGTGTTTGACATCGCGGGCAATAAGCCACATCAGACATTGACTCGAGTGTTTTTTGTAACGTCATTGACTCCCAACGATCAAATTCCTCATCACCAAGTAATCGCTTCAACAAACCAGGTGGGACCATACCCCCACATTTTGTCTGGGGACAGAGAAGCTTGTTTATAGTGCCTTCCGTGATATGCATGTCAGAATAAGTCTTCATGCATTTCCAGCAGAAAAAATGCTGGCATGGTAACCTGACAAACTCAGTACCTGGCAGGACATATAAAAAGATCAAAAATTGATATAAAAAAATGAACTATCCATTAAATATAGATTCAAACTTAATCAATCTTCACATCAAGCAAATGCTATATACCTGCATACTCATTATAACAGATGCAGCACTCTTGCAAGTTTTTGCTAAAGTTCTCATGGCGTTGCTCATCATTGTAACTCCTCATTGAAGGCACATCAATATCTGGGGAGACAATTCCAGAAATAGCACGCCTATCTTCAGCTCGTTTCATGCCGTAAGGACCAAGCAATACTTCTTCGTTGAAACCGAGATAAGAGAATGAGGAATTCTGTAGCCATTCAATCCACTGGTATATGACTTCCTGCCCCGGTTGTTCCATCCATACAGAGTCCAACATAGAGCAAAGTTTGGAGATCATAGTGAAATCTAACCACTGAACATAAATAGTAAAATGAGGAGGGAGGTGGCTTGGGTATGTCTTAGGTAATAAACATGTCAGCACAATTGGTGGAAGGTACTGGACTTTGAAAGAATACGAGAACCCATCCAAGCTATCACTTTTGGTACCAAGATCACTAGATGTATTTAGCTTTGCAGTTATAGTAATTCCATCTGGAACTTCAATGTGTATGAGAATCTGGAGTAAACAAACAGGAGTTAAACTATTTACTTAAAGATAGCAAAAGAAGCCCCAAGGTCAATGGACTGTTGCAAATACCTGAAAAGATCGAAGTTCTCTTTGTCTATCAAGGATGAAGGCATTGTCTCCATAAATGGACTCCATAGCAAGTAACTGCAAAAGATGTTGTGTATAAGCGAAGTAAAAGACGAGAAGCCAGAAGAGGGAGTGGGGAAAGCAATATTGAGTTTTGTCGCTACATGGATAATTTTTTTAAAGTTCACATTTTCCCACTTTTAAGCAACTTTTGGAGCTTTAGCATTTCAAATTTTTCAAACCTTTCTCAGAAAGCAAATATAATTGCTTGGTGCCCATAGTATGATGAGAAGGTTAAGAGTGAGCCAGTTCAAAACTGTTCACCGTCAACTTGGCTCTACACATGCCCAATTATCTTTAAGCACATAAAAAAACATGTGCATAGTTTAACATCATTCATCATCATCTGCCTCATACAAGCATTACACAAATTTGTGTTAGCAAAAAGTCCAGCAAAATTATTCCATCTATATGGAGATATCCTATGCTTACTTTTGAACTTTTCTCATTACCTGTTCATCATATGAAGTGGTTCAACATTACTCCATAACATATTCAGCATCATCATAATACTAGCCTTAAACAATCTGCAATAGGCAAACACTAAATTTGGCCCTTCATTAATGGAAGTTCATACTTCCTCTAGCAGCATCCAAGTCTTTTGTGTCCATCATGTTGTATTTACAAGAAATTTCACCCAATGTTATTAACGGCGCAAGGAGCACGTGTAAGTGGTTCATTGGCAATCAAATAACAAAACAATTTGCCCATAATAGCTTTTGCATATCACATGAGTTCTAATAAACTATTTGAAATGCTTTTGATGTGATACAGTGTTCATGATAGATTTTTATATCATGTAGATTAATGAAATTTCACCCAATGTTATTAACGGCGCAAGGGGTCTATGTTAAGTGGTTGATTGGTAATCAAATAACAAAACAATTTGCCCATAATAGCTTTTGCATATGATATAAGTTCTAATAAACTATTTGACATGCTTTCGATGTGATGCAGTGGTCATGAATACTGTTATATCATCTAGATAAATGAAATTTCGGTACCATGACGCCTAGAAGTACTATGAAATGAAAAGAAAAGAAAAGAAAAAAGATAATAAGAAGGAATAGAAAGCAAGAGAGAATTAGCTGGCTTCAAATAATATATAACTTATGGGTTGGTGGCAGTCATTTTTTATGTGGCTGAAATGCTCGGAAAAAAAAAAATGGTGCATGTAAATATTGCGTGCCTATTTGAGATTTCTATTTTAATTTCCTTTATTTGAAAACCCTGCTAGGCTTGGAAAGCCTTTGGGCTGCCATCTATAAAACTAAAATAATGGTCAAATTTTAATATTGTGCCTCGATAAATAAGCCTAATGTTAATCCACATACTTTTTATCAGATAAAAATATAAATTCCTTCTTACTTGTCCTTACTATAATGTTAACATTTCTGATTTCTTTAACTTCATCATTATATAGACCTACCACAACAATCACACATTTGTCATACATTAGAAGAGTGATTGTTTGTACAGCCTACTAGTCCAGCCTAAACCTCAACTAAGATCAGAGAAATGAAATACGGCTTGACTCCTCAAGTGTGTGTGTTTTTCGGGGAAAAAGAAAACATCGATTAAATTGAGCAATCAACCAAAGTGAACCATCCAAATTGCACCCTTGCTTATCACTCAATCCCTTTCCCCAACTCCGTGATTCATGCCAAAAACCCCTTGAGAAGTCTGACTTGTGTAATGAATGAAAACCTAACGGATTGATCTTGACCTCCCAATCTTTGCATTGCAATTTCATTAGACCCTCACCAATAATTCGGACTATATGTTAATTAGGCTCTAGCAAAATATCAATATCAATCTAGCACAATATAATAGGTACAAACACAGATCAAAACCGTAATTTCTTGCTGAAACATTTTATATACGAATTAGGCAATAGTAAATTATGTGGTTTCCATGCCCCAGTCATCCAGACAAACATCCTAATTTTTTTAAAAATGACTAAAAAAAGTTCCAAATTCATGATATTCACTGAATTACCTCATCCTCCTGTAACTGATCATTGATTCTTAGCTGCTCCTCAGACAACTCTGGCTCTTCTACGCTCAAATGCAAAGCTTCCAATATGCTCTGCACACCATCTGCGCCGGCACCCAAATCAGGCTCCTCAGTTATGTCATTTCTTACCTCATTCTTCAATACCAAATCACCCCTTTCTTGTTCCTTTCCTCCTTCCAATTCCAATTTCTTGAAATTAAGTTCCTTCTCCTCGATATTCAGAGAGTCCAAATCAGTGTTCAGAGAAACATCCTCCTCCGATTTCGAAGAATCCAGCTCCGACTTCTTGACAAACTGGGGTTTGACCACAGAACCGCGCCGATTCCGCGAGGTCCACTTGTGATTCCGGCGATTTCTACCACAGGAAATGGAGATCGGGACTGAAATTTGTTTGTCCGAAGTAGAGGGCAGTGGTGGGCCCTCGAGGGAATCATCGCCGCCGCCACTGACTTGGGTCTGGGTTTGGTCTTGATTTAAGGGTTTCACGGTCCAGGTATCGTCGATTTCGGTATGGAGATCCTGCCTTCCCCTTCCTCCTCCTCGTCCGGTTCTTCTCATGGCAAATTTGCAGAGGATGTATCAGAGGTCAGAGGTTGCTGATGGTGGTGAAGCTGGTGGCGTAGCTGGTGGTGGAGGCGGTGGAGCCTGTGGAGGCGCGCTTTGAATAAATTATTTATTTTTATTTATACTGGCTTAAACGAGATCCACTTACTATGGATACCGGGCTGGTTTGGGCCCTGCTTGGGTCCTAAGTGGGCTTGCTGGCCTTGACTGGGCTTTTTAGCAAGGTCTTTTGGGCTCAATTTATAGCCTTGCAATATTGACCCATGGGCTCAAAAAATTCAGTTACACTCGAAATAGTTTTCATTTTTCATTTGGTTTACAAGTTTTTTTAAAAAAATTGTTGGTCTTCAAAAAAATATATATAATTGAAATTTTTAATGGCTAGTTTGGCAGGGAGTGCACAGCCACTTAGGTGCATAATAGTCTTTTAGTAAAAAAACTAATGACGTGATGATGGAGCAGTGTTTTGACAAGTTTAGTGGTCAACCTAACTAGATTCCAAATTTAGGAGACATATGTGTTTTTAGTGGATAGTTTATATGAGTTATACATAATTTTCTCTTAAAAAAGAATAAAATAATGAACTGATATACGTAACCATAATAGACCCATTGCCAACGAAACTGGTTCTGTGTGTCTAGTGAAGGGTTGTCAATCATTTTAAGAGTCATGAACTGAAATAAAAACACTCATGATTTCATTTTCAAATGGAGTTTCACTGTGGTGATTCTCGCTTGCTCCAATTTGCAATTCTCGACGACCGCAAAGTGCTATCTTCTAATTTTAATCACATTTCTCTACTGCTTTGCTTCTCAAGATTGAACTCCAAAACTCACAATTTAATACATCACTCGTTTTTGAGAAATGAATTACGAAAACCAAATAATTTTTTTTTATTTATATACAGACAGGTGCTGAAATTCTATCTTGCAACGGTTTAAAGACGTATATATACAAGGATCAATAGTGTTTAAGAAAGAGACAAAACCTTTGAACCCTAACATATGGCTTTTGGCACTTAACTGCACTAAAGTGATCTCATATACGTACCACCACCACTAAGGATGTATTGAGTGAGAATCGATCATGAGACCTCATCTCACTCACACAGCTGGAATAACCAACTGTGTCACCCTTAGTGGTTCACGAAAACAAATAATACTTGTCATGTTCCAAAAATTATTATTATTTGTTTCTTCAACAAATACACGTAATAGAAAACCAAGTCTTCCTCAACTAGCAATGATCGATCGATATGCCTTTACACATCTCAGATGCATGCTAATCTACGACCCTGATCTAGTTGGTGTGAACTGTTTTATCCCCCAACTTCGCTCGTGACTCAATCTCATGGAATGATTGGTGCCGGGGCCTGGCATTGTATAGCTGTAGCAGAACAACCTAGGGTACAACCCAGTCATATACTCCTCGTAACAACGGGACAGAAGGGAATGCATCAAGATTTTGTTCTCTTCTCCGTATGGAGAACGATGTTTCAGACAAGAACATGTATTGCACATCTCGTATCCTATACAGATACACACAAATACAGGAATGACACCAACCCACTTTCAATAGCCCATGGAATGTGACCTAATTGAAAGGCCCAGCTTCACATGACACTAAATAGTATCATAATGTAAAGTTAGTGTTTGTGCCAAAAAGACCACAAAAACGTACCAGAAGCTACCCATTTATGGGCGACGTGTCAGTGTAAAGAGCCAGCCTTAAACTCGGCTTCGCAGTCACATGCGCATTTAATTGGAATTCAAGTTGTGGTTGCGGAAGGGCGGTTCGTGACTCGGAGCTGTAAAGGACCGATACGGACTCAGCTTTTTTGGGTGGTGAAAAGGAGCCGCAAGTGTAGTTGGGTTCGTTTTCATGAGCTCATGTGAATATATATGTGATCGTATAGATATGGACTGTCATTGTTTCTTGAAATGGTTGGCTTTGCTTTGATAATATTTGTTTGAGTTTTGGTGTTTGTGTGATGGAAATTAATATGGCGTTTGTAATAGTAAATAGCATGAAGTTGTTAGTACTGGGCACCAATATATAGGACCACATTCTTTCCATTCATGAAGAATGACTATTATTAACTATATGTTTCAGTTTTATCCCATGCACAGATCCCTTGTAATGAGTGCATGCATGTGAATATTTACTTGAATTTAGGAGCCAAGTTACTTATATCGAGAATTGAAACGTAAGCTCGAAGTTTTAACCATCATTGGTTTTTTTTTTTTTTTTTTTTCAAGTCAACCTACTAGTCAGTGTTTTTAAGGCGTTTGGTAAGTCTACTTCAATGTCTATGGAGGTAAAATGTCTATAGAGGCAGCTGGAAGTAGTTTAAATGTCTATAACGAATAAGGGGTTTGTTTGATAAAATAATGTCTGGAAGGAGTTTGAAAAAAAAAATTGTTTCATAAAATTGTCTAAAAGGAATGTATTATTATGAAATGACCACATTACCCTTAATGTAAAAAAAATAACTATAACAAATTATATTATAAGACAACTATAACAAATTGAGCGGGAAACACACATGTATATGTGGGTTTACCGTCTGACCGAGTATACATCATATTTAAAAGGTGGACCGCACAAACACATATAACAAATAAGATGTAAACCCACATAAACTTATGAGTTTACCGTCTGCCCGCGATGTAGCTCACATTTAAAAGGTACACCGGACAGACATAATAAATAGATGTAAACCCATGATTTACTATTTGACGGTATACCTCTGATCACATTTACATGGTCAACCACCCAGATAAATAATTGTGATGAAATAAATCGTAAGGTATACCCACGTTTGTGATCGGTCTACCTTACAGTGTTATTATTTAATGATAGTGGTTGATATTAGTTGAGAGATCGAAAGAGGGTTGAGAAAGATGGATAAAGAGGTAAAATTACATCACAAAATCAATGGTAGTTTTGACATGAAATTTGATATAGATGTAGGTCTTGTTTGGTATGTCTACTGACAGTCTACTTGAACGTCTATAGAGGT
>JAYMTE010001581.1:0-12962 GCA_036897545.1 Pelargonium fulgidum
TATCCCACACGTGGCCAGGTTCACGAATTTGGCTATGTCCCGCCTAACACCCGATCACACTCGTCACGCGAATTCAAAATTGAGGGGTAGTTTTATAAATTCATCCCCACCACGTCAGAGATCCGCATGATGCCCAACTAATGCGTTTACCACCGTCAGATCTTAACTCAAGTGAGCAACCCCCAACCGTCCGATTGTCTCACACTCTCGATCCGTTCCTGAAGAAACAAACTTCTTTTTAAATTCTCCGCTTTAACCTTCTTCACTGCGTCTCCTTCCCACCAAACCAAACAGTCACTGATCTCACTTTCTCTCCCTAAATTTCTCAGGAAAAATCTTAATTTTCTCTCTCTAGAAGCTTCCATGGCTTCGACCGCCACTGAAGATCCTCTGAATCCTCCGCCACCGGCGCCAATTTCTGCTCCGTCGTCCACTCTACCTGACTACTCTGAGGTAGTGACGAGTGACGACATCTGGCTTTACTGTTTTGTTTCATTTTCTTGCTTACCAAACAGTAATTGTTAATTTTCTAGCTCGATCGTTCACATTTTTGTCGTTTAGTGTTGACTTGTGTCTCTGTTTTCGTAGATGATTGTTGCGGCACTCGAGGCGTTGAACGACGAGAACGGCTCGGGCAAGTCGGCGATCGCCAAGTACATCGAGTCTACCTACGACGACCTCCCGGCGACCCACGCGATGCTTCTTGCGCACCACCTCAGCAAGATGAAGGAAGCTGGGCATCTGATTATGGTTAAGAACAACTACATGAAGCCTGATCCTAACGCGCCGCCGAGGAGGGGACGCGGACGCCCTCCGAAGCCTAAGGAGCCGATTCCTGCCGGAATTGTGGCGTCTCCTCCGAGACCTAGGGGCCGGCCGCCGAAGCCTAGAGATCCTTTTGTTTCTCTCGCACCGCCGAAGCCGAAGGTGTTGTCCGGCAGCGGGAGGCCGCGCGGGCGGCCGCCGAAGAAGGCTAAGACTGATGCGCCTCCGCCTCCTGTTGCGGCGGCCACTGGTGGCGTGCCGAGAGGGAGGGGGAGACCGCCGAAGGTGAAGCCTGCCGTCGCGCCAGTGGCCGGTTGACCAATATTTGACCTGATATGTGTTGGAATTTGAGAGAGTTAGTAACTTAGGTGCATTAGGTTATTTGCTAATTGGTGCTTCTAGCTTTTATTTTTTGTTTGTTGGTATTATGTTGTGGTTCATGTGACTGTAATTGCACTGTACATTGTTGATCAACGGCTGTGATGGCTTTTTGGCCATTTTCAATTTATCTCTCTCTAGGAACTAAAAAAAAAACTGATTCTCATTACTTTTCAGTATTTAATCTTTGCTTTTGCTTTAAGTCATGAAACGGCATCGTTTTGGGACTCCTTTATCTTTACATAAATGCCAGCATGTTACCTTTTGGAGAGCATGCTTGATGCTTGAGAGGGAAAAGTGTAAAAGTACAAATTTGAGTAAATTATGGGTTGAAAATGTAAAAAAGTTGAGAGAAAGAGAACACATATTGGAATTTGAAATTTTTGTGTGGTTGATTGAGTGAGTAATGAGAGACATTATTTAAGGAAATGAAATGATGGTATGGGGTGGGCAAAGCTAGTTTTGCTGTTTTTGGTATGTTGAGTCCACATGGAAGTCGAAAAGGACACAGAGACAGTGGTTGTATTTGCTAGCCAATGGCTACATGCTACGAGTGTACTTGATATTGAGTTCAGATGTCTTAACTTTGGTACCATGAGTCAAAGATGGACTGGACATGTGACAAAGGATAGAGGTTTTGGGTTTTTGAGGCCCAATGGAAGGTTGGTTTCATAATAGCAACATATTGGACTTTTATGTATGTGTCAAGAAGCTGAGACATAATTTGCAATGGTAACATGACTCATGGTTCATATTGATGTACATAAAACAAACAAAAGGGGAGATGGATATTCTGGATTGGGTTGGAGGGATATTCTATAGCTAATGGTCACCACTAACCACCTATCTTGCGTGTAAGGGGTCAGTTTGGAATCTAATTTTAATGTTTATTTGATCGAAAATAAGACTAAATGGTTTTTATTTTTATTTTTACAAAATGAATTAATTTAAACGCACAACACACGTAACCATTTGCAAGTGGTATCTATATGCGTTTTGACATGTTTATGAACTTATTATTCTCTACTATTTTTACTTCTTTTTTCAACAAATAAGAATTTCACTATAATTACATACAATTATATGCGCCATAACATTACCAAAAGTATCACAATTGATGAGAACAATCTAATAAAAAATAAAATGTGGGTGAGAAATTCGGTTAAATTGATGTAACATAAAAGAACTTTAGGTAGAGGTGTACTGTCAAGACCACTAGCTAGTAGCAACCAATCTGAAACTTGGTATACACTTGAACAAGAATAGAAAAAGAGAGGAAATTTGTAATCTCCTTTATAATTTGATATCTCTCCAAACTTTATCAATTAATTGAAAATTAAACCCGTGTGAAGCGTTCTTAGGCTATTTCCCAACCACCAGGTGTCAAAAAATGACGAGCGCTTTCAAAATTTCTGGTCCTCTAATCCATCATCTCCATTCGTTATATTCCTCCTCACCCATTTCACATCCCTCTCTCTCCGCTTAACACTCACTCTCTACAAAAACAAAAACAATAAATTAAAATAAATAAATAAAATAAGAATAAACACAACAACACACCCGTCGTCTCCTCATTCCGCCAACCTTCGTATAACTAACGCACCTCCCATTTCTCAATTCGCTCTCTCCAAATCCAGTCTCTCTGCCAAGAAAAATGGTGATGTTCAAGGTCTCGCGAATCGACTCTGCTCCCATCGACGGCCAGAAGCCAGGCACTTCTGGTCTCCGCAAGAAGGTAAAACTCCATCTCTCTATTTCTGTAATTTTGATTTGGAGCGTTTTTTTGTCTGATCTGTTTGTGATTCATCGATCTACTATTTGGACGAGTGAATCTGATTTTTATTTGTTTGTAATTGTGGAAAAGGAAGAGTGCTGAGCCTAGGAGTTGCTTAGATCAGTGACTGACTGATAACGGTTTTCGAGTAGTTCGCACTTCGCATTGATGACGAGGTTGCGTTGAATTGCTGACTGAATGTGCTATTTAGCTTGTCGATTCTCGTTTTAAGTGAATCAGATCTTTTATTTGTATATAATCATGGAAGAGGAAGAGATATAGGCCTAGGATTTGCTTAGATCATGACTGGTTGCTGTTTTTGAATAGTTTGCATTGATGCCGAGCTTGCATTGAATTGCCGATTGAATGTGATTGGTTTGATCTGTTGTTTAGCTTGTTGATTCTCGTTTTTAGTGAATCGGATCTTTTATTTGTATGTAATCATGAAAAAAGAAGAGATCTAGGCCTAGGAGTTGCTTGGATCAGTGACTGACTGATTATGGATGTTGAATAGTTCGCATTGGTGACAAGGTTGAGTTGAATTGCTGATTGAATATGGTTCTCTATGTTGATTTGTATTGATATCTCTACTGTATGAAATTGATAACCAATTGAGCTTAATAGTCTTGTTCAGAAATGTGTATAATACCAGAATATTTAATTTTGTTTGAGATTCACATCTTGAAATTGAAATTCTTTTGATCTAGTCAAATATTATATTTTTATACATTAATAGATAGCTAAAATCAGTGAGACTTTGTTCATTCTAGCACTCTACACATTTTTTCTCTAGCATCATTTTTTATAGATCCAATTACTAATTTACTCATAGAATGTTAGTAGAAAAAATAGTGTTTGGATAGCCAATACAGACTAATAGAACTATCCTCTTGTTTACTGTTTAAGAGCTAATGCATCTCTGAATACTCTGTAATGTCTTTTGAATCCTGTGTTTCTCGTGCGGTCATGGTTTCAAGAAGTTATTGGAGTTGTTGATGTTACCCCTGTACTGTTTTGTTTGGGCATTCTAAGTTAGTTCTGGTTTGCATTATTGTTAGTTAAAATTTTAAACTGTACATTGATACTATTAAATTGCAGATGTGATAGATCAGTTTAGCATTTGCTTTTCTTTTTTAACCATTATCATTTTTAAGTCAATTTGTGTTAAGTGTACAATCTGTTTTATGCATAAAACTGATTTCATTTGTTGCTAATACTTGAGAGGGACTGAATACTACAAAATTCCTGTCTATATACCCAATACTATATGTCAAGAGATCTTAATATGATCTCAAAACAATGTTTTTAATATTTTGTTGTTGGTTACTTGGTTTCCATGGCTGATGAGATCATTTTTAGTTTGTTTTATAATATTGTATTCTCTGGATCTTTTCAGGTCAAAGTGTTCAAGGAACCCCATTACTTGCACAATTTTGTTCAGTCAACATTCAATGCTCTCTCTGCGGAGAAGGTTAGAGGTACGGATTCCATACCTTAACCTTTTTGACTTGCCATTAGATAAATTTATACATATTTGTTATCTTTAGGTATGAATTTATACATTTTGGAAGAATAGAGTACTTGAAATAAAATGGTTATGGTAAAAGCCTCTTGAGGTTTCTTCCTTGAAGTTTGCTTTCAAGGATTTCACCAGAAGCAGTGCAAAGCACAACTTTGAGAGTATTTTGCTTGTTTATTTATGTATTTAGTTTAGTGCTGTTACATTAGATGTGCCCTATGTTGGGATATTTTGCACTTTATGCTCCACCCAAGAGGTTTTCGTGGACAATTTCTAATTATTGTGAAGGAGTGACGTGGAATTATCATGATTATTCTTTCCTTATTCTATTTTTCAAGAACAATATTTGTTTTACCTATGAAATTCCTGTTATTGGATTAATTGGACATTATTCTAATGAATCTAATCATGTCTCTGAGTAGGTGCTACACTGGTTGTCTCTGGTGATGGTCGCTATTTCTCCAAGGATGCTATTCAGGTATTTTTTGCATTGCCTTCTTTTTAGTAATACACATTTTATGTATAGATATATATTTATTTGCTCTGAAGTATTCTGGTCATCTTTTTCATCTGAATTTGGGATGTTTTCAATCTGATTGACACTAAGCTTTTTGGCCGATATGGATAGTTGGCATTTCTTATGTTAGTGTGCTGAGAGTTGGGAAACCAATGTTAATTGAAAAGCAGTGTTGGCCTTGTTTGAATACAAGCCCTTGATTTGGCTCCTACATATGTATTTGAATTATGTGTATCGCATGCATATTCTATTTTCTCCTGCAATTGTTCAAATAGTTGCTTGTAGGCCTTTTGTTGAGGTTGTTTTTGATATTTTCATACCAAGACCACATTCAAAATCAAAGATTTTGTTTGGTTTCTAAGCATTCATTTCATTCCTATTATACAAGTTATAGAAAACCCATTTGGATAACAGAAAGTTCTCTTGGAAAATATTTTCATTAGCCAAACTCACCATACGCTTACTATGATTCTTACCAATATCATTTTCATACTTGTGCTTGCTTTAGAATAACAATGCTGAACAATTTGTTTGCAATTGACAGATCATAATCAAGATGTCAGCTGCAAATGGAGTCAGACGTATTTGGGTTGGTCAAAATGGACTGCTTTCAACTCCTGCAGTATCAGCTGTAATTCGTGAAAGAGTTGGACATGATGTATGTTCTTCACCCTCCCATAGTTTGTAATTTCTGATGATAAAGAACCTTTCTTCCTTTTTCCCCCCTTTTCAATGGCATTATGATGAAAAACTTTGATTCTTCTGTCAGTGCCCCCAATTGATGTTAGTTTGGCTAACTTAATTGTCAGGGATCCAAGGCGTCAGGAGCATTTATTTTGACGGCAAGTCATAATCCAGGTGGTCCCACTGAGGTAAGTGCTATGCCTGCTTTCTTAAGTTATTTAGGAATATGGTTCACATTGGAGCCCATGGATATAGTATTCCTCCTATGGCTATAAGGCATCATTAGGTGGAATATATTTTCCCAACTTCATAACTTCATGTTCTCCTCTATATGTGTACTTTGACTTCTTTTCTCTCCTATAGTTTCCTTTTTTTTTTTTTTTTTAATATAATGTATTTTTCTCCTGTGATTGGAAAATGATCACACATTATCAGCCTCCCTTTTATCTCTAATAGATAAAATGGTCATATTATCAGCCTCCCTATCATCTCTAATAGATAAAAGGGAGAAAATGAGAGAATTGCAATCTCCGAAAAAAGAGAAGTAAGCTCCAACTTTTGCACCTATGTAGGTGATATGTAACTCCCTACCATTAGTGAATTAAATATTATGAAATACCAGATAGTGCCATGCCAACTTGGATTAGAAGCAAATACTTCCACTTGAGTTATTAGAATAACCCGAGTTTCTGCTGCTTATAACTGATCTTTCACATTTATGTGTACATTACTCTCCTATCTTTTTACCATGTGCAGGATTTTGGAATTAAGTATAACATGGAAAATGGTGGACCTGCTCCAGAGGGAATAACTGATAAGATCTATGAGAACACAAAGACAATAAAGGAGTATTTTCTTGCTGAAGATCTACCTGATGTATTTCTGCTGCCTAAGCACCTCTATGTTTCTCTTCTTTATATTTTTAATTAGTCCCTTCATGTGTGGTTTTGTTGATTATATTGTTCTGCCACAATGGTCAATTTGCATTTCCAGGTGGATATTTCTTCATTAGGTGTGACGAGCTTTGATGGACCAGAGGGGCAGTTTGAGGTTGAGGTCTTTGATTCGGCAAGTGATTACGTTAAGTTGATGAAGTAAGCTTTCGGTGTCAACTTGCTCTCTCTCTCTCTCTCTCTCTCTCTCATCATAAATGTTTGTGAAATCTTTTCAAGTGTCTATCCATCAAACTCAATTTGTTCCTGGGTGTAATGGTCTAAACTATAATTTATAAGGGTAACTAGGTAAGTCTGGATTAGTCGGGTAGTTCAAGAGGTGTTGTGGTTTTCTACCATTCTTTATGGAAAGATTTGATATTTGCTCTTTGTTTCTTGATTAATTGTATATCCTGTATTACATTGAGTTACTTGTTATGGAAAGCTTTGCTACAAAGGCCACCTTGGTGTTTTCATGTAGAGATAAGATACTTTCCTATGATCTTTTATTATTTATTAGTTTATTTTTCTTTACTAACAATATTTTATACTTGCCTTTTTTCTTTTTCTTTTTTGATTTAGGTCAATCTTTGACTTTCAATCTATCCAGAAGCTTCTCTCGTGTCCAAAATTCTCATTCTGGTATTAAGATAATATGCATAAGCATTTCTGTAACATGACATCCATTTTCTGTCAGAATATTCTGAAACTGGATGATATGATTTATTTTTATTTTGTGTTGAAGTTATGATGCACTGCATGGAGTTGCTGGAGCCTATGCCAAACGTATATTTGTTGAAGAGCTTGGTGCACAAGAAAGCTCATTATTGAACTGTGTGCCCAAGGTCTTGTAACCTTTTGATTTACTTTATGATTGTCATAAATCATTTATACTTTTAGTTGATGCTAGTCTAAGATTTTCTTCCTTCACTATTAACAGGAGGATTTTGGCGGAGGTCATCCTGATCCTAACTTGACCTATGCAAAGGAGTTGGTTGCTCGTATGGGATTGAGCAAATCAGGCTCAGATGGTGAACCACCAGAATTTGGTGCTGCTGCTGATGGTGATGCAGATCGTAACATGGTCCTTGGCAAAAGGTGCAGTTGCCCTTGGATTTATGCTTAAGAACCTGTTTATTAAATATTGCTAGTCTAACTAATGTTTTGTTACTAGGTTTTTTGTTACACCTTCGGATTCGGTTGCTATCATTGCTGCAAATGCAGTTGAAGCCATACCCTATTTCTCTGGCGGTTTGAAGGGAGTTGCCAGGTCCTATACTGTGTTCTTTTTTACTTTCTAAATTCTTACTGTGTTTCAATTGAGCATGTTAGCAACGTGAAGCTGTGAACTTTGGCTATGTTTAGTGCTTACAATGAGCCTCTTTATAACCAACAACTATCAACATACTCATGCAACTGGTCCACGTCTGCATTTGCAATTAATACAGGACATATATAAAACCAAATAAGGGGAGATAACTTCTCTGTAAGCCTGATAAAGTTCTGCATTGAATTGAACTTTCAAATATTCAAGACTTCAAGTTGTAACATGTGAGGACACACTTAGAAAACTTGATTTTTGACGTGTGCTCAAGAGATATGTATTTTATCAAGTGTTATTTCTTCAGTCAATAAATCGCCATGATGATAATTCTCGTACTTCTACCCCATCCTCGTGCTCTTTTATTTGTCAATCATAAATATTGAATATTGTAATTTCTGCCTGCAGGAGCATGCCAACCTCAGCCGCTCTTGATGTCGTAGCTACAAATCTGAACCTGAAATTCTTTGAGGTATTTTATTGTATAAGATTGTAAATTTTTTATATGTGTCTATGTTTCTTGTAAAAGAAAATTGAAGTTTGTGTTATTGATGTCTTTTCTGCTGGAAAGTAGTCACTAATTCAGTTTATTTATGATCCATGTCAGGTACCCACTGGCTGGAAATTTTTTGGTAACTTAATGGATGCTGGAATGTGTTCCGTTTGTGGAGAAGAGAGTTTTGGAACTGGTTGGTATTTTTTATTTTGATATACTTTGATACTTGATAGGGTTTTTTAACTTTTTTATCCGTCCCCTATATCCTAACAACAACAAAGTAGTTTAGTGATCATTTGTTGTATTTGTGAACAGGTTCGGACCATATTCGTGAGAAAGATGGAATATGGGCAGTTTTGGCCTGGCTATCCATTCTCGCTTATAAGAATAAGGACAATCTCAGTGGAGATAAACTTGTGTCTGTTGAAGACATTGTTCGACAGCATTGGGCTAAATATGGTCGCCACTATTATACACGCTACGACTATGAGGTATCATATGATACTCGATGCTTAAATTCTCTTTTTTACGATATGAATCTTATGGTAAATGATCTAACAGATTTAAATTGCTTTTGAAAGAATGTTGATGCAGGAGCAGCTAAGGAACTTATGGCATATTTAGTCAAAATGCAATCTTCACTTTCAGAAGTTAACGAGTATGGTTTCTGTGCTACTTGCAAGACCATTTCCTTCACATAAATACATAAAATTTGTACAGTGTCTTTGTTATGATATGAGAATAAGGGTAGCGTTTGGATTGGAAATTTGGAATCGGAATTGTGATTGAGAATGGTAAAGAGAATGAGAATATCTCCCGGAATTTTTTAAATCCAAATGCTACCTAAGTTCTAGTGAGTGCTTTCCTGTTGCACTGTTATTGAAGCTGGTAATTTCTATACAGGAAGTGTATATGTATGATATTAAAGCAACGATTTTTGGTCTTTAATTCCTATTGTTCAATTAGATGTTTATTTATTCAAGGGAAAAACTTTGTTTATCTCTACAGGATTGTGAAGGGGATACGTTCTGATGTGTCGAAGGTTGTTAACGGTGATGAGTTTGAATACAAAGATCCTGTTGATGGTTCCGTCTCTAAGCACCAGGGTATTCGGTACTTGTTTGAAGATGGATCACGACTGGTAAGTTGCCGTAAGCCGTGCTAGTACATATTGTTCAGGATGTTAAATTCCTTATAGAAATTAAGAAATATTTTATGTTTCAACAGCTCGTGTGCTAGCAATATATAGAGATGTAAAACAATGGTTACTCAGTTTCTTGTATATCTTCCAAACCTTATCGGACTTCCACACAAATACAATAAAATTGTCTCGATTAAGTGCATCTTGTTTCAGATTGTTCATATTCTTTTCCTCTCCCATTTGCAGGTTTTCCGCCTCTCGGGAACCGGCTCAGAGGGTGCAACTATCCGTCTCTACATTGAACAATACGAGAAGGATCCATCAAAAATCGGGAGAGAATCTCAAGATGCACTTGCTCCTCTGGTGAGAATATGAACTCTTTCTCAAATGCTTTCAGTCTACCCGATTTGTAATTCAACGGACTGACAAATGTTCAATGCCAATGTATTAATTTCAGGTGGAAGTCGCTCTCAAGTTTTCCAAGATGCAGGAATACACTGGCAGGTCTGCCCCTACTGTCATTACTTAAATCTCCGCTACTACTAAAATTTTGTGCCCGCATAAAAAGGGCTGTGTCAATATCATGCCCGTTGCTATTGTGAACTTGTGAGAAACATTTGTACTCGATATATCTATATCTATATATCTGTATAATGAACGTGCATTCTGATAATTTTGGGCATCAATAATTTCAATATTTTTGGATTTGTTTTGTTGAATGGACATTTCATGTTGATAGTGCAAGTGAAGTATTGACTTTCACAGTAGGTGTTAATGGAGTGTAGTAGAGTCCTTAATTTGGTGCATGGGTTATTCGGAGAGATTCTAGAGGATCGTAAAAGGTTTTGGTTTCTTTGGACAGAAGCTATTTCGGAAATGTTGAGAGAAGTAGAAGTGTAGAAGGTACAAGCAAAGTTGATATTAAATGAACAAACACCTGGATCCCAACAAAGCATGCACACAATGTGTTGCGTGATTGTGAAACTAACAAACATGAGAAATGACTAATTTGTAGTTCACTGCTATTTTCTACGAATGTCCTATACATTTTAAAGTAAGGAAGGAAAAATAAAACTCATCTCCGTTTGTTTTTGCAATTGAAGTATTCACTCAAACCGATTTAAAATGAATGTCTTGTTTTTTTAAAGTTAATTATGCATGAGTTATATGTTCATATAATATAACACAATTTATTGGCTGAGAATTTCAGTCAAGGAGGTGATGCTATCTCATCAGTTAACATAAATACCCGTTGTAATAAATTTTTGGCGCAAAACGCTTGTCTAAATTCATTTACTTTAAAGTAAATTGAGAGTTTCAGTCAGTAATAAGATTTCAGACACTCCTATATAGATTTGTTTTTGTAGAAAAGGAGTGATTAGCGGTAAGAAGAACAATCCTTTTCTCAAACTATGCTAAAAGATAATAAAATAACGTCTACTTGGAAAGTTACTTTCAAAATTAATAAATGGAATTTATTGCATGATCATTAAGAGCATTGAGTTGGTTTTTTCTTAGATGGAGTGTGGAAATCTTGTGGTGAGTAGTATTAGCATATGCCATGACACAGACAACCAAAAACCTTTTGAGACTTGGAAACAAAAACCTTAAAACATTAACATTTTGGAATTCTACCTTACGAAGATCACTTTTAAGATCATATCTTACGCTACTTTTTTCATTTCATTGCTTTCTGAAAATGGCATTTTGGTAATGTGATGTGTAATCACGTTAATATATATTGATGTGAAAAGTTTAGATTTTTATAACTAAAATAATTTTATACTTTATATGGGCTAAAAAGCTAAAAGATGAATCATATTTTTAAGATTTACAATTATTTATGTGCTTTGTAAAAATACTTGAAAATTTTCGATTGTGTCACAATACACTTGATACTTATAGACTACAATGCCATAAAAAAAATAGTTACAGACTACAATGACTATTCAATACAAATATATAATTTCAATAAACAATTTGTAGCTTTTTCCTAGAGATTTTCTTATTTCTTTTAATCCCTTCACTAATGAGTATATTTTTTTTTATGAACACTAATGAGTATTATAAACAATGCAAAATCGTAAAATATACCATAATTTATTTTGTATTAATAATATATTAATAACTTATCGCTCTCATCTATAAAAAAAATGATTATCCAAATCTATCACCACTATATTAAACTCCAAAACAATAATTCACTTGCGTACATATATAGATTGGATTATAGAAAATACAGATATTTATACATTGGAAAGGACATGAAAGCCTACATGCCTTAAATTGTAGAAACTTTGGATAAGAAACATGCATATATACGAATATGACCCAACAACACCATACTTGCGTGTTCGATGTGCAATCTTGTTTTATTTTTAATTTATTAAATGACTATTAATCCAAAATTCAACTTATAAAGAGTTCGGGCTTTATATACACCTGCAAAAAAGTACTGGTTCTTACAATTTATTTCATCTAATTAACAATTTAAACGAGCATATTCTATAATATCAAAACCCTACAAGTGTAAGTTGGTTGTAATATCAAACCTAAATAGCCTACTCTTATAGTGCTATTAGTTGATTCGGGGTTTTGGTTTGTTATTGCATCATTGAGCAATGTTGAATTCGATAGAACTTCTTCGAATTCCAATTTGTCACTATTATAAATCTACTCATATGTGTATGTGATCATAATTAGTTACATATAAGAATTAAGAAGTATATGAAAATCAATAGCATTACATCATTCTCATAATAAATTTTGGAATCCAATGAGTTTAGAGTCCCAATCTCTTTACTTCTTAAAGTCAAATATGACATTAATTTCGTTAGTCAAATATTTCCAATTTTAATTTGTTGCAAATTTTTTGTTTGAAGCAAACTAGGTACACAATAAAAGCAACACTCACTGTTCACATAGTTCGGATTTTCCACTTGTACAAGAAAATTATGATCTAGCTTTAAACATCTATGATTTTATTTTGTTGCAATAATTTTATTTTCATGATATAACAATATAGTATTTTAAGATCGGTGTAAAAAATGACTTGAAATTCAAAAATTCTACTCTATCTAAGTAATCTAGTGCATGGTAAAAGAAGTAAGAGAAAAAAATATAAAATGAAATTCTATGCAAAATGTATACATGAACTTTGATTTCAAATGAAAGTATCGATTGATGGCCTACTTGATCTAAAAGGGATGAAAATGGTCAACTAACGAATGATCGAGATATATAATAAATTTATATAATCAAAATTAAATGCTACGTCAATATATATAAATAAATAAAGGAAAAGTATTTTTCCATATATGTTTTTTATATGTATTTTAACATGTATAATTGATGTTATTAATGAAAACGTTTAGTGTAGGGAATAGAGAAATTTCAACATTCTAATGAGTTCATTACAAATATTAATATTTCGTA
>JAYMTE010001582.1:0-12962 GCA_036897545.1 Pelargonium fulgidum
TCTAGAGAAATACAATTAATTTTTTTCTTCATAATAATGAGCACATTTTTATCATAATGTTTAGTCAACATTAATAAATTAATAAATTATTAAATTATTTAGTGCACTATAATAATAAAAATCCGAGTAAAGTTGGGGAATAAAACTAGTATATATATATATATATTTAAATTTAAATTCTTCACACATACACTTACTTTATAAGTTTATACATAAAAAATTATTGTAAAGAGAATACAAGTGACGAGTTAGCGCCATAACACCAAATATCCACGAGAGATATACTAATTCCCATTATGGATAAACACATACAATGCTTATCCTCCAATCATTGTATTTACACCACAAAAATCATTTAATCACATTTGGAAACAAAGATATTTGACCATATGAGTTTCAAGAGGGATCACACTTTCCATCTTCAATTTTTCAAAAAATTACCAAATATTTAAAAACCCATAATTTTCTTCTAAATATGGTTTCTAAACATAAATGCTATTGTTCCACTGCAATTTCAATTTGACCGTTAATATCGTTACTACCGTTACACTCCCGCTGCTGTCATGTTTCACCCGCGCAATCACACTGTACTATTTTATAGACCATTAGCAAAATGCAACATTACATTTTGACAACATTATTGAGGATCGGAAGTACACATACATATATAGTTTGTCCATGTAAAATCACCATCCTACTATTAATCGGAAAAGTGTTGAACTTGAAAAAGAATGGGCCATAATACATTGTTTGTGGAAACTTGTGTGCGTATAAATATAGAGTAGCGTACGAGTGTAGAGAATCCCAATCTCTCTCTCTCTCTCCGGTTTGGGTCTCCACCAGACCACACCTCACTTGCTCGCACACAGACGTCGTGTTGGAGAAAATCAAATTACGGTTCGTTATTTTCTATTTTTCTTTTTCTCTCTCTTCTCAATTCACAATTTCACATCACTTTTTTTTTTTTTTGAAACCATTTCACATCACTTTTTAATTTATACTATTTTCACTCATCTCCTTCGCGGCGCAGTATATAGGGGCGGACCTTTCTCAATTGCACCAAAATTCGCTAACGCGCGCATCGCTTCACTATCGTCAAATCCATTGTACGTCACCTTGTCGGAGCTTCGTCGGAAACAGGTCTTAATTCCGTTACCTTCACTCTCTTTCTGTTTTTCGTGTTCCCAGCTAGGGCCTTAGTAGCATTGTCAGGAACCCTAGGTTTGTTTTTGTTTTTCATGATTGTTGGTGTTGTGTTGGGATGTTTGTTTTGAGATTGGAGTGGAGAGGACCTCATTGGTATTCGTAGTTACTAGGACTGTATTAGGTTGAAGGAAATCTGAATTTGCTTGAGCTCTAGGCTTTTATGTTTTCCTTTTTAAAAAAAATTGGTTTGGGAGTGTTTTTGGGATATTTGGGTAAATTGGGTTTGTTTCAATTTCTCATTCTGACTATTGTTGTTTTGGCTTTCAATGGTTTTGGAGATTGAGTTGTATGTGAAAATAGGTTTGTTGTTTTGGTAATAGAGTAGTTGAAGATGCTGATTCCTATTCCAGATCATTGCATGTGGATTTGCTTGGTAAAGCTGGGGTAAGGTTGCAGAAGGGTGGAAAGATTTTTGGTGGAAGCTAGGGCTGAGGAGACATGGAGGGTGAAGAGAAGAAGTCCGGGTTGAAGAAAAGGTCAAAGCCTGTTGGAATTGGCCTCGATGCAGACGATGATGAGCCGATTGGGTCTCTGTTGAAGGTGAAGAAGACGAGAAACCCTAAGAAGGTTAAGGTGGGATTGGAGTTCGAAGGTGAAAAGGGCTCTAATGCTAAGGTTATGGAGGGGAAGATGGCGGTTCAGAGTGTGGATTTGGGGGGAATGGATGATACTCTGGCTAGCTTTAGGAAGAAGTTGAAGGGTCCCAAGAAAGATGGTGGATCTGGAACTGGAAGAATTAGGGGTTGTGCCTTGAATACGGTTGAGTCCTCCAACGGGCCTTTGGAGGATGAAATCCTGGATGTGGAAGTGCCATCAAAGACGGTGGAAAATGGCCATGAAACGGGTGGTAATAGATCTGATGCGACCATGGATGAAAGGTATGGAATTAAGAGTAAAGTGAGGAGAAGCAAGACTGATTATCCAAAGAAAGCAGTTGAGAGCTGTGGTGCAACTGATGCTGGGTTAGAGTCTCTGGGATTCAAATGTAGTCCGCCAAAGGATCAAAATGTGGCAGGGACTTTGCTTGGGGAAGGTCCTAGTCACTCTATGGATGAAAATCTGGAAGATTCGTTATCAGCCTACATCCGGAAATCCCAATCTGGTTCCATTAAGAAGACTCGCACATCTCCTAATCTGAGACAGAAAAGTGGTAATCAGAAAACTGAAGATGATCTGAACCCTACCTCTGATTGTGTCTCAGAGGGTTTTCAGTATGTGGTTCTAAGGAGACCTTTGTATGCTTCTCCAAATCAGTGTTTAGAGGTACAAGCTCCTGATTGTGCTCTTCTTGAATCCCAATCTGAAGGAACTCATGAAAACCCCATGGTGGACCTAAATGGCCCAAATTTTCAAGAGGGACATGATGTGTGCACCTGTGGTTCAATTGAGATTTGCAATGGAAACACAAAACTGTGTAATTGCCATCAAGTCAAGGACATGTGTTACGATTCCTGCCAGAAGGTTAATCTGGGAACTGAAAATACAGATGGGTTAAAGCCTTGTTCTGTTAGAAATGAGAGTACTTTTGGGCAGGATGATGAAGTCTCCAATTCCATATCTGCACCAATGCAGATGGAAGAAATCCGTGGCTTGAATAAGGGCGAGTTCAACAGTGGTTTAAACTATTTATTGGATAAAAAATCTGAGGGTGGTGATATTGAACACTGTGAAAATGCGTCCAAAGATCTAAATGAACATCCATCATCAAACAAAAATTCTTCTCATTGCCATATTGAATCAGGGGAAGCAGTGAAGTATGGGAATGGATTTGCTTGTGATCTGCGTCCAAAAGTTTCCCAGCAGATTCAGCCTTGCTCCCCAGAGTCTGCCATGGCAGCATCTGAGGTGCGAAAAATGGGTGGCAAGTTTGATGGCTCAGATACTTGCATCAAGGAGCCAGATATTACATCAGTTTTTTCGGAAAAGGAGAATCCTATATTATCTGATGGTACTGCTACATCTTCTGGAATACATAAATTTCGGTTTGCTTCAGAGATTGATCAACAAGAGAGATCCTTAGGAACCTGTGACATCTCTAAGCCATCTGCCCATGGACTTCATCCAAATGAGGTTGCTTCCTCAGGTCAAATGCGCTACTCTGCTTCAAATCAAAATAGATCTTCTGATACATCCAAGGGGACTGATTATCCTATTCTTATTGAGGAAGACAATGAAGCCTCTTCTCCATCTACCAGTCCAGACCAAAATGTAAGTTATCTAGAAAAGGTGGTACGCCCATCTAGTTCAGGAAACAAAGATAATAAGGCATCTGCCTCCCTGCGTTTGCGCAAGACCAAGAGGCATAGGCACAGGGACATGGCTTATGAGGGGGATGCTGATTGGGAGAATTTAATGCTTGATCAAAGATTTCTTGAGAGTCACCAGATTATAGATAGCGATCGATCTTCAAGAGTGCGAGACAAGTTTGGTCCCTCTTTAAATTTAGTGACAGATTCTGAAGCTTGTGGTGCAGCAGCAGTATCAGCGGGCCTGAAAGCTCATGCTGTTGGTCCAGTTGAGAGAATTAAGTTTAAGGAAGTTTTAAAGCGTAAAGGCGGGCTTCAGGAATATTTGGAGTACAGGTTTGTGGTTATCTCTTTAAACTGCTAGCGTTTTATTCGGTGTAGTTACATGATATTTACTGTGAAAGCCACGTTTTTTCCTTCAAAATATTTGGATCATATTGAAACTTAGAATCATTTGATTTTTATATAGTTATATAAAATACAATAAAATGGGTAAAAGTTAAAACACCAATCACTAATTTAGGAAAAATGTAGGTTTTCATATTTTTTTTTATTAAAATTGTCTCCAGTATACCAACAAAATAATTCTTTTGGTCCTCCAACTTCTATGGAAAAGTTCTCAACATAAGATTGCTTAGACTCTTTGTATCTGAGGGGGACAAAGGACAAGAAAAGATGTTCACTTGGCTCTGCCATTTCTCTTCTATATTCTTATTTGGACCTTCTAAGAAGTCTGGCTTCTAAATTTTTCACACGTAAGCCAACAGCCATTTAATATTAGCTTTCTTCTATGACATGTTATCATGAAAGAACTCTATTAATCTGAAGTTGGATATTGGGTTCAACAAAACATGGTTTTCAGATCTGTTGTAAGAGAAATGGATGGTATTAGGAGTTTGAAATACTTAGATTTGTATCTTTAGGTTTGTGTGTATAGAATCAATGGGGCAGTGCAGTTCTATGGCAAATTCCTGCACATACAATGGCTATGCCTTTTAAGACTGACTTTGCTGGTTAATAAGTTATTTCTTGGAGCTTTTATAAAATTGTTGTACTAATGTACCTAATCAAATTGAATTGCTGTTTTTTTTTTTTTTTTTTCTTTGCAGGAATCAGATTTTAGGTCTTTGGAATAAAAATGTTAGCCGCGTTTTGCCTCTTTCTGAGTGTGGAGTCAGTGATATTCCTTCAGAAGATGAACCATCTCATGTTTCCTTTATTAGGGAGATATATACATTTCTCGATCAAAGTGTAAGTTTATTTACAAATTCCAAAATGTTATTCATATTCTGTTTTTTTATCAAATGTAATAGTCCTACTTTTATTCTTATTGTCCTAGGTTCTGCAGTAATTCATTGTTCAATTTTGTAAATATCTTTCAGTGATTCAGTTAAGTTTGCTACTCAACTTTTCTTGAGTTAAAATTTCATTGCTAACTAAAACTTATACAGGGTTATATAAATGTTGGAATTGCGTCGAAGAAGGATAAAACAGAACCTAATGCTAAGCTGAATTACAAACTTCTAGAAGAAAAGAAGTTTGAAGCAAGTTCAGGGGCCTCCATTGCAGATTCAGAGGAGGGGGTTTCATTTATCCTTGGTCAGATAAAGACTACTGACGCTTCCATTGAAGGAAAGAATGGCGCAAAAGTGGTTGATGAAAATCAGACATCAGAAGCCACGAAAGATCAGATTCCTTTTCCAACAGAAAGTGAGGTGGCATGCCCAGGTGATAATTACCAGGAAAAAAGTTCTATTGATGCAAAAGCACCTAACAGAACTGTCACTCCAGATATTTTAAGTACTGTCCAGTCTTTTGAAATGCTGGATATTGAAACAGTCCCACTTGTATGCCCAGAGCCAATTCATGATTCTGGCAGTGCTCAATTTGCTTCAAGTGACCTCACCGAAGGGAACCGTGATCTGCAGTGTGATTCAGAAGCCAGAAAAAGAATAATTGTTATAGGAGCTGGTCCTGCTGGTTTAACTGCAGCACGTCACTTGCAGCGTCAGGGTTTCTCTGTCACTGTACTTGAGGCTAGGAGTAGGATAGGTGGTCGTGTTTATACAGACCGCTCATCTCTTTCAGTTCCAGTGGATCTTGGCGCTAGCATTATTACAGGTGTTGAGGCTGATGTGGATACTGAAAGAAGACCAGATCCTTCTTCTTTGGTTTGTGCTCAGTTGGGCCTTGAGCTGACTGTTTTGAATAGCGATTGCCCTCTTTATGATATAGTAACCGGTCACAAAGTTCCTGCAGAACTAGATGAAGCTTTGGAGGCAGAATACAACAGCCTCCTTGATGACATGGTACTTCTTGTTGCCCAGAAAGGGGAGCAAGCAATGAGGATGTCACTTGAGGATGGTCTAGAGTATGCCCTCAGCAGGCGCCGGATGGCTCGATTAGGAATTAACAGTGGAGAAACTGAACATCAAAACCGAGGAGATAGTATCCTTGCTGCCAAAAAAATGAATATTGATGTCAGAGTTCGTGAAAAAAGATATTCTGAAGAAGAGATTTTGAGTCCTCTTGAGAGGAGGGTCATGGATTGGCATTTTGCGCACTTGGAGTATGGTTGTGCTGCTTTGCTCAAGGAAGTATCTCTTCCCTATTGGAATCAGGATGATGTTTATGGAGGATTTGGAGGTCCTCATTGTATGATTAAAGGGGGATATAGTACTGTTGTTGAGTCTCTTGGAGAAGGACTTAGCATTCACTTGAACCATGTTGTAACAGATGTGTCGTATACCACAAAGGATTCAAAAGTGAGTGATGGGAAGTGTAACAATGTGACAGTTTCCACATCAAATGGCAGTGTGTTTTCAGGGGATGCTGTCCTCATTACGGTGCCACTTGGGTGTTTGAAAGCAGAAGCCATAAAGTTTTCCCCGCCATTACCTCAATGGAAACTTTCGTCTGTCCAGAGGCTTGGTTTTGGAGTTCTTAATAAAGTAGTTTTGGAATTTCCAGAAATTTTCTGGGATGATTCTGTGGATTACTTTGGAGCCACTGCCGAGGAAACACATATGAGGGGGCAGTGCTTCATGTTCTGGAATGTCAGGAAAACTGTTGGGGCTCCTGTTCTTATTGCTTTGCTGGTCGGTAAAGCTGCCATAGATGGCCAAAATATGAGCTCATCTGATCATGTGGGCCATGCATTAATGGTTTTGCGGAAACTTTTTGGGGAGTCTTCAGTACCCGATCCAGTTGGATCAGTAGTTACAGACTGGGGTAGGGACCCTTTCAGCTATGGTGCGTATTCTTATGTTGCTGTTGGAGCATCTGGAGAAGACTATGATATATTGGGCCGGCCTGTTGATAATTGTTTATTTTTTGCCGGTGAGGCCACCTGCAAGGAGCATCCTGACACGGTTGGTGGTGCAATGATGAGCGGACTACGGGAGGCAGTGCGTATAATTGACATATTCAGGACAGGAAATGATTACACTGCAGAAATAGAGGCAATGAAGGCCGCCCAAAGACAGACAGATAGTGAACGGGATGAAGTTAGGGATATAACAACAAGGCTTGATGCAGTTGAACTCTCAAATGCCCTGTACAAGAGCTCCTTGGATGGCACCCAAATTTTGACCAGAGAAGCTTTATTACAGGATATGTTCTTTAATGCAAAAACCACTGCAGGAAGATTGCATCTTGCCAAAGACTTGTTGCATCTTCCTGTTGATACCTTAAAGTCGTTTGCTGGGACCAGAAAAGGGCTTACCAAACTCAACTCATGGATACTGGTATGTCAATTTACAATTCCATTTGTTGATAATCAACAATTCCATCTGTTATTGCATTGAAAATTATTTGAATTTTATGCATGTAGCCATACTTATTTGAGCTATTGGTTGATAATTATTTTATCACTTAAAACTGAGAATTCTGAGAGTATATTTTTGTCTGAATTTTGACAGGATTCTATGGGAAAGGATGGGACTCAACTCTTGCGTCATTGTGTTCGTCTTCTCGTGCGTGTTTCAACCGATTTACTTGCAGTGCGTTTGTCAGGTAGTGATCTCATTTCCTTTGCTTGTTGTATTATATCAGACACAGACAAATTCAGTAGATTTTTCATCTGAACTTCACTTAATTTATTTTGTAATGCACAACTGTACATTGTAGGAGCATATAGTACGGGGAAAACAATATATTCCTCGACTTTAAAAAATAGCGCACACACCCATATGGAACTGTCTATTTTCACTTGTCTACTTAATATGAAACCACTGTTATTGTAGGTATAGGGAAAACCGTGAAAGAAAAAGTGTGTGTACATACAAGCCGTGACATACGTGCTATTGCAAGTCAGCTGGTCAATGTGTGGCTTGAAGTCTTCCGCAAGGAAAAGGCTTCTAACAGTAGACTGAAGTTGTTGAGGCAAACTGCTGTAGACTCTTTAAGGGGCAAACTCCATAAAGATCCAACTTTCAGAAAACCCGCCACTGCGCACACATCATGGTACTATGGATATTAAAGGAAGCTTGCAGGTTCCTACATCTGCCGGTTACCAGCTGCCAAGTAAAGTCAATGGTAAACCAGCTAAGTTGGATTCCATCAACGATTCAAAATCAGAGGTTAATTCATCCAAGTCTGGAGGTTCAGTAGGCAAGCTGGATGTTAAGGAGGAGGACAACAGTTTTCCAATGTCTGAAGAAGAACAGGCAGCCTTTGCTGCAGCAGAAGCAGCCCGAGCTGCAGCCCTCGCGGCTGCCGAGGTTGGTTTCTGTTCTAATTACTATAATTTGATTAGTTGAGGCGCTGCAAAGTGCTAAATTCATGGTTATCTGCTACTTAGAAAATGCGGTCAATCTTTACCTTTGTCTTATACAAGATTATAGTATTTTATTTTTAAAAATAAAGTCATTTTATTAATTAAATATAACGTTTTTTTATTATCTTGGATCATGATCAAAGCTGTTGACATGATTTTTGCTAGTTTTTGATAAATGGTTGCAGGATGGTACCTCTATATATCTGTGTATTTTCCCCGTATCATGCTGATATAATTACATAAGATACTACCCAAGCGATGATGCTGTGTGGTTACTTATTATAGCTCCCAGGCTATACTTAATTTTCTTCCTTAATCATGTTGCCCCTCATCCTTTCCTTTGTTGAGACTTTTGTTATCTAATTCAGTATTGCACATTGCAGGCTTATGCATCTTCAGGAGCCAAAGGCTATGCATCCCTACAGCTTCCAAAGATACCCTCCTTTCATAAGTTTGCTAGACGGGAACAATATGCTCAAATGGACGAGTCTGAGCTTAGAAGGAAGTGGTCTGGTGGTGTCTTGGGAAGGCAAGATTGTATATCAGAAATAGACTCTAGGAACTGCAGGGTTAGGGATTGGTCTCTTGATTTCTCTGCTGCATGTGTTAATCTTGATAGCTCAAAAATGTCTGTGGATAACCTCTCACAGCGGAGCCATTCAAATGAGATTGCATGTCAGATGAATTTCAGGGAGCATTCTGGAGAAAGTGCTGCGGTGGACAGTAGTATATTTACTAAAGCATGGGTTGATACTGGTGGTGGTGACGGAGTAAAAGACTATCATGCTATTGAGAGGTGGCAATCTCAAGCAGCTGCAGCTGATTCTGATTTTTTCAATAGGACTATGCATGTAAAGGATGAAGAGGACTCAAACACAAGTTCAAAACTACCAAACTGGAAGCTTGCTGGACTAGCAAATGAGGGATCTGTTTCACAAGTGACTATCAACAAGGAGTTGCAACCCAGAGGTGCAGACCGTATTAAGCAGGCAGTTGTAGATTATGTGGCATCATTGCTCATGCCTCTTTATAAATCGAGGAAAATCGATAAAGAGGGGTACAAGTCAATTATGAAGAAAACTGCAACAAAGGTCAATTGCTTCTCTTGAATTTGTTTCTTTCATCCTATATATTTATGTACAAAAACAAAAGTGATGCTAATGGATTAGACATTTCAGGTCATGGAGCAGGCCACAGATGCGGAGAAAGCCATGGTTGTTTCTGTGTTTCTTGATTCTAAGCGCAGGAATAAGGTGTGCTTTCTATTTATGTGTGAACTTATATTGCATCTGTACTATATACAAAGCAAGCATTTCTGTTGACTAAAGAGGAGGCCAAATGAGATATACTATACCTCTCTCTCTCTCTCTCTCTCTCTCTCTTGTTATTTGCATCTTTAACTATTAAAAGTTTCTCATTTATCAATAATTATCTTTTTTTTAGAGAATATTTATGTTTTTAATATGTCATAGAATTATAATAAATGAAAATACTAACTAATTGGGTGGAAACACACACAGCAGCAAAATTTCTTATGAAACCTTTGTGGTCTAAACTTCACCATTCTTTGAATGCTTATTATTTGATACAACTGGCATTTGTACTATTTTAGCTCTTTTTGAAAACATTTTTTCAGTGTAGTTTTCCTTGTGTGATCAATGTGCAGATACGATCCTTCGTAGACAAATTGATTGAGAGGCACATGGCAGTAAATCCGGCTGTGAAATCTAGATGATCCTGATGATTGAGCAACTGTTGTTTCTCTGCATGCTTCTATGTGAGTCTTACAGAAAAGCCCTTCCTGTTAGATCCTGCATGACTTCTCGGCGTTTGTTGGTCCCAGCAGTGCATACCATTTGCTTCATTAAGTCTGCCAATGTGGTAATACAGACACAGTTGGTGCAATGGAGGAAAGGGTTATCTGACTTAAGCATAATCCTTTCAGGTGGTGCCCCACTGTAATTACTCATTTTTCGGAGGTGGCATGGGCCTCCGCATTTCAAATGACCGTGACACAATTGTTGTAGCTCTTGGTTGTCTGGTATATGGACTTCTATACCAGTTGAAGATAATATCAGATTGCTCACTGCTATCATTTTGTCTTCTATCAAGGTTGTATTTCTAGGGGTGGAAAATTAAAACCCTAATTTTTTTGGTTAAATTAAGGAATCCCCATAGATGAGAGAATACTAGTTCTCGACTCTTTTCATTCTAATTTGTACAGCTTAGGAATGTTTTAGAGAGAACAATCATACAGAACATGTTTTATTGCATTTCTGGAAGCAATTGAATATTTGACTTTCTTGAAGAACTTGAATATTTTCTGATTTTTGAAGTTAAACATTAATTACTTTCCTTTCTCAAACACTTGAGCAACATAATGCTGTTTTTTTGCACATGTCATAGCATTTCAAGGGGTGTCTTTATTAACTTGCGTGAGCGTTGCCCCAATATATGTGGAGCTCACCCTCCGCCTCTTAAATGGCGGTCCAGCCCTTGACATATATTCCAGTTAATAAGAGAAAAATGTGTACGCTTGAATCATCGGTCTGATTTTTCAATAAGGTGTGTTCAAGGTAAGGTGCTTGTTTTTCAGTAATCTTCTTTATTAGCAAGGCTTTCTATAGTGGATAAGATCTTTCATCCTTTGTCTTTTCATTCATACCTATTGGTATTGCTCAAACCTAGATTTTCATCACATTATTTTTTTGCCTTACCTCCTATTTAGCTCATTGAGTTTCCTTGCTGCTTACGCCTGTTATTCATGTTGCCAGGTGGAGAAAAGATTAGGATCAGCTTGCTCAGTAGTGGTATGTCCTACGGTAAATGAGTATATTTTTTCTGCTTATGATTACTGGTAAACTGCAATAGTATCTTTTATTCTTTGATCTAATGGAATGATTGACTTTAAGACTGGTGTTAGATATTGGTTGTTATCTTTGCATTTAGTTTCATTTTTACCAAATTGATGCCAACACATTTAGTTGTCTATACTTTTTAGAGGTTTATTTGTTGTATCCGGGTTTTTGGTTGATTTCATGAGAGTTTATCAGTATTTCAGTTCATGAAATTATTTGTGACAAACACGATTGCATTTATATGCTGTGAACCATAAGGTGCCAAATGATACGTCTGCTTTGATAGAAAAAGGTATGGAGACATTAGCAGTTTGTTTGTTTTGCTCTCTCATGATGATCGGATGTGATTAGTAGTAACTGATGATATGGTGACTAGAGGGAAGCCATTTTTCGTGTGAATCTTAGACTTTAATAAACTTATATTGATAACCTGTTCCACACCTAGCTCCTTTGCTCTTGAAATAGGCCCTTTGGTTCTTTTGATTTTGATTTTATTTTAAATATATAATGCTGTGTTCAATTATGAACAGATGATTTTCTTGCTCCAGTGTTGGTTGGAAGCACTGAATTTTATTGTTTTCTAAGGCTTTAACCTGGAGTTTCCATTGTATGTTAAGAGGTTGTATTTGTGAGCTTTGAGCCAATTCCTACTGGATGTCTCTCACACAACTATAGAAATGAATCTTGTCACCTTTAAATATACATATTATATACGGCAGAAACATCTGTGCAGCAGCTTCTATTAGTTTGTGTTATAATTCATGTCTACTACCATTGGAAGCATATCTTCCAAGAAGTTGTTCTTGGTTTTGCCATCGCCTACCACAGCTTGCTTGCTGGGGTGTGAAGATGCCAATATCAGTATCATATTCATAACTGGTGTTGCTTTACTTTTATGGTGCTTCAGTTATATACTTGAATTGAAACAGTCTGTTTTGGATATGCAAAATTTGAGGACAGAGGAAACAAGAAAAAAGCACTTGAAAAGAGGATTGAGGAATTTCTGAAATATGCCTATAGCTTTTCTGTCATTTCACTTTTTAAACTTTTTAATTCGAGCTTTGCTATTTATTGTAATAATATTTCATTGCTTGTAATTCTAGCTTGAGGACTATTAATATAATATTGATGGTGAATCTCATTCTCGAGGGAAAACATACCCAACGTCTTGTTTACATTGCAATATGTATGCTTGATTTTATTTCTTAGAAAGCATTTAGTGAAGAAAAAGAATGATTGTTGGGTAGGTATTGATTTCTTTCTATCTCATTTAACTAAATTCCCCCAACCCAATAAGAATTATGGGTAAAAAGATGAAAGCATAAGTTGGAACGAATCTTCTCCAAATGGAATCTGGATTTGATGTTTCAGTTCACTAGCTTGTTTTGGCTGCATTTATTTACTTGCTTATGTACTAATAAGCTAAGACTTTGCAGTTTTTGCTCATCCATACCAATGCCTACAGGCTACAGATGTTTAAGCCAAAAAACTTCTGTCTGTCGGAGCTCCACATGAGGCTTCATTGTTCATTTCAACCTAATGAAATAATACGTTTCAATTCAATCCTACATATAAATAGTTTAATGTTTAATAATATAATGACGACATACTAAACTTATAAATTAAGTTACTGCTACTTAAGACAATTTTATTAAACAATTTAGGTTTTAGATTTCTTTTTGTGATTCTTCCAAACAAATACATCGTATTTTATTGGGGTAATTACAGTTTCCGCCTCTACGGTAAGATACATTTTCACTTGTGGCCCTTTAGGTTCGTTTTCGTACTTTGGCTATCCTTTGGTTTGCAAAAGTTGTTCCATCAGTTAGATTTAACGGAAAATGACACTCTTTGATCATGTGTTGGACACATGAT
>JAYMTE010001583.1:0-12962 GCA_036897545.1 Pelargonium fulgidum
CAGCCAGCAGGTATAAGAAATCACTAATATTTTAGTAGTTTTTTTTTTTTTTTTTTTTCCGTTGTCAAGTTCAGGATTTTTCAAATGTTACCATTCTCCATTTTGATTGTGTAATAGCTATGTGTTTGATTGTTATTTCAGGATCTTCGCGAGCTTTTTAGTATTCCTACACAGGGATTTGATGTATCTCTCACTCAACAACAATTACATGAAGAGCATGATAGCCAGCATAAGATGTACTCAAATTCCCGCATTTTATCATTTCTATTGCTTTATTTTAGTTTTGGTCCTCAAGTATATAGTTTTATATGTAAACCAAATTCACACTAGGGGTAAGGGTAGATCTAAATTAACATGGACCGAAGTATTGAGTGCAACATGGTATCACTTGGCTCAGCATAGGGAGATATCAGTAGGTGGTAGAATAGAGTGGTGGAGGAGAATACTGGCAGAGGATCCCTAGGAGTTTTGTGAAAAAACTTATGTAGTTGATCACTTGATCCCAACATTGTTTGGAAAATGGCTTGGTTGTTTTTGTTGTACTCTACAGTATACTAGCAATTTGTGGAGTGTATAACACATGCTTCTTAACCATGTTATTCGCTGGTATTTCTTATCTGTAAAAAGTGAACCTTTTCTAAGAAGGAAATGCTGCCTTACTGATTCCTGGTATCATATTTGTAGCTTTATTGTTCCTTATTTATTTGCTGTGGGGTTACTTTTCACCTATTTAGGCATATGTGGGCCTTGTAGAGATCATTTCATAATTCCAAATATTTGATATGTGCAATTAGTTATTGATCAAACAGTTTTTGGTGCTTCACCTAGAATTCTCAATTATTATTTCTTTTAATTACAAAAATTGACGCTTAATAGATTTATCAATTATCTGGCAGTTGACAAGGAATCCCCTATTTTTGTTTGTTATTTTAATTTCTGTTTCTGCTCTTGAATTTACTGTTCTATATTCTTATTTCTCTCCATTTTCTGTAGGGACGAGTCTCTTAAAGCCAATGTAAAGTTCCTTGAAACTTTAGGTATAGCAGGAGTGAGTCACCATAGTTTACTCTTCTCCAAGACAGCACCTGTAACAGATGTCCAAGAAGAAGAGAAAGAAGAGATAAGGTCAGACCTAATTCTTTACTGTTACATAGCAACTTCGGCGGACTAGCTGTTGTCTTCTTGATTTTATAAATTTCCAATTATGTTTAGTTATGTTAACATATTTTTTTCCGCTGCCCCCATCTCTCAGATTTTATACAATGAGGCTGAATGTTTCAAGAATAGAAAAACATTCAGTCTGTTATCTTGGGCTTTTATGGTGCATCTGTGCTTGCATTGAAATTATTGTCTGGTTGGTTGTTGAATGGTTGCAGGAGAAGAGCAACTACTATGACCTATAATTCATCATCGAGCTCTTCAGTTGAACGAGTTGTTGATGGGTATGTCATATTAAGAATCATAATGCATGTTTCTGGAATAATATTCATAATGACGAGTTGTTCATTCTCTGTTCTTGTCAGGGCCGAGTATGCTTTCAAACCCACTGATGTGAAACTGAACAAGAAATCTTCTACTCCCGATAGTATTGGTGCGGGTAAGCTGACAGAGTCAGAGATCAAAGATAGAATCAAACGTCTTAACCAAATATTTGAAAATAAGGTACGAGTTAACCGAAATTAGATGCAAGATCTTGTGCATTAACCCTAGTAGACGCTGTACATTTTGCTTAACCTGCAAATCCCATTTAGGATAGGCCTTACTGGAACTATAAATTTTTGCATTGATCCTAGCAGAGAATGAACAACTGGTTAACCTGCTAGTTTTGACTGAACTTTGTGAAATCCGACAGGCCATGGTTTCTAGGCTAGCTGATAGAGGAGAGAAAATACAGAAGCAGATTGCTGAACTGAATTCGGAGCTTGATAAGATCACGGTGGCCAAGAAGACGGGCAAAGAAGTCATTGACTTGGACGATATAACTGGTGAACTTCAAAGAGTACTGCATGTATAGAACTTTGTTGCTCAAGTTAACCAACCAGTGAAACAACAATTTGTTACTTTTGTAGCAAGTATTTTTGCTAAATGTGAATCCAATTGGTGAATCAGGTTCACTTTACACTTGTAGAGAAGAAGCATTTGTCCATTGTTTGGGAACTTTTGAACATTTTAACCTCTGAAGCCATTGTTCCTAAAGTTTCAAAAAATGTTATCTTAGCTCTTAACTGTTAATTTCAAATGCTTAAATGTTTTATACCTTAACACAACAATTTGTTGTATATATTTTGTTTTTGATCTATTGATCCTCATATTAGCAAGCTGGTTTATTAACCCTTAACCCTTGGAATGTATTCTAGTGATTTGTCATAAGTCTCGTCTTGGTACTCTTTTGAGTGTACAACTTCTTAAGGTTAATATGCAAGATGCGTTGATGCGTCTTTCCACTAATATGTTTTAAAATATTATCAACTTGTTGTCTTATGTACTCATAAGACAATGGAAACTTGCTTAAATAACAATCTTAGACATAAAAAACATTTTTTATTAGCAGGACGGACTGCGAGACAATTATTGTAGATATTAAGCAACTTTTGTATTATAGTAGTCCTAAAATCAGACTTTTGCATGTAAGTAGGAAGGTAATTGTTTCAGTGCATATCCTAACACCTCTAGGTAGGCAAGAAAAAATATTTTATGAATTGTAATAATCTTGACCCTTTAACTCCGTACTGCTATTAATGTATGTTTATTGCATTTTTAAAAAAGAAGCTCGAATACTAATGTGGAGAGAATGTAAAGTAGAAACTTTCAAGCTTCAACCTTAATTGAATCGATTAGGAGGTAAACAAATAGAGCAACTCAAAAAACCGTTATATGAATAAGTAGTCACCAATAACAGCGCACAAAACATACAAACCAAACATAAAAAACTTTCTACGAGGAAACCCATTAAGGAAAAATTCACTGACCAGAGTCTTCTCCAAAAATATACTTAAAATGAATAGCATTAACCCTACTCTAAACAGCCATGTTAACCATGACGAGATTTAATACAATCTAGTAACAAAATTATTGCCAAGTCTATAGGTCAAGCATGCAATTTTGTGATATGTGCCAATAACATCAACCTACCATTTATTTGAGTCACTCATGCACTCAATCCAACTACATAAAATCTTGAACCTAAACAGCTACAAGTAGTCCAAATCAAGCACACCATAACAATATGGTTGACAGTCTCAAATAATATCCTTCTTTTTCTCAGGAGAAAAATAACCAAAAGAAAAAGAAGATAAACAGAACACTCGAATGCTTAACATTATTGCTTCCTGTGTAAAAATGGTCAAGATTTGAGATGTGTATAAGGATACAATTTCAATGCTAGCCGAATCAAAAATTTGTCAATAAGTCATTATAGTGGCTATCGATCCCAAGATCCACAAAAACTGGTGAGAACAGCATAAGTGTTTGCAGTGAGCGATTAACGTTTGACCCATTGGAAGCCCTTTCTTGCTTTCTTTCTCCCAGCTTTCTTTCTTTCCACCACTCTTGGATCCCTTGTCAAGAAACCACCTGAGAGGACAACGTGAATTGGTTTCAGAAAGATCATGCACAGCGCCATAAGTAAAGAACATGCCAGAGATATCGGCTATATGCAATCAAAACCTCAATGCAATATGATTTATGATATTGGTATAACCAAACTGAAACCACAATAGTGAACATTTTGTACAACTTCTAAAAAGGACAGGACATGCACAAACCTTCCCTTCATCCGGCATAATGTCCAGAAGGGTATCTTGATACAATCATGTAAAATAGATATGAGGGGAAAGATCCAAATTTATAATAAAAAGAATATAACAAGTCTGTACCACTTTTGAGTGGAACACGCAAGTCTGGCTCAAAGTTTTGCATTGCCCTGCTAATTCCCAACTGAATCGCTCCAACTTGACCTGTAATAGTACAGATATATTTTAATATAGTCCATTATAATAAATAAATAAAATAACCTTCAAACAACCAACATACACTTCAAAAACTGCAAGGGAAAGAGGTTAAAATGCTAACAATACTTGAATGAAATGTACCATTCCCTATTGTTGTCCCGCTATAAAATATAAATAAAAAATTATATCCTCTGAGAAAAGTTTTTTTTCTTCTTTTTTCTGGGAGATATCGTAGGATATGACAGCACTATCATCTGCACAGATGCAAACTACTCCCCCTTTTTTGTTTTCTCCTTTTCTCTTTTGTCAAAAAAATATTCTTCATTTTTTTAACTCAATGACAGAATTTCAGGATACACAAATAGACCAAAACAAAGTGTGGGAACTAAATTTGAAAGAAGCGAATTTAGCCATCATGAAGGCCTATTCATTTATTGTTTGATAAACACAGATTGTGGTTTTGGCTCAAATCCCTGGATATTGGAGATCAGTACAAAAGGGGAAAAGGGAAGTAAACAAATTAGGAAAGCAGACTCTTTTGGACCATTGTTCATCATTGAAGATTGTAATTCCATATATTCAAATAAGAAATTCTGCTCACATACAAAACAATATGCAATATGTCTACGTAACAAGTTTTCATGAAAGATCTAATACCCCTGCAGTTGTCAACCAGCAGAAAGTGAACATGAACTAGTGCTAATGATGCTAGAAGTCAGTGTACACATAAATCATAAGATGTGTAGCAATGAATACTTAAAGCTCACCTGAAGTACCGCCTCCTTTCACAGTACATTTAACATCCCAAAGACCCAATGTCTTCGTCTCAGCGAAAGGTCGAAGAAGAGCAGCACGATGATCAAGCATGGGGAAATACACATCAATCTCTTTATCATTAACTAAAAATTTACCACCACCAGACTGAACCCAGACACGAGCTATACTGCTTTTCCTTCTTCCTGTTCCATAAGCTCTGCCCTTATCATCAACTCGTTTCACCAATGGTTTGAAAAGTTCTTGCTGTCTCAGGAGCTCCCTTGTATATGCAGCAGTTTTCATCTTACTCTTTGACGATTGCATGTCTTGAAATTCACTCAGAGGTGGCAACCCACTGATCCCTTCAAAGTTCTTCAGGACAATCAAACTGTCAAGCATTTCATCAGTGATTCCAGATGCTGCAACAAGATCACCAAATGCACGATTTGGACCTGCAATCAAAGATATTGAATAAACAAACTTAGCAACAATCAGGAAATATGTTTTTTTTTTCTCTTCCCAATTACCCTATTCTTGAAGATCGAGATAGAGTATTGATGAAATATACTAATATACTGTGGTTTATAAGATATATTAGCAATTCCTTAATTAGAATAGTTGAATTGTTTCGATAGATTAAGTCTTAGACTATGCCTATTTCCTATTTAACTATAAATCAACTCTTGTAGTTGTAACACCCTATATAGGAGCTTCTATTCTATTACTCTTTCCCTCCCAAAATAATTGTCTTGCTTTCCTTTTAGAAAGTTAGCTATACATAATATTGTCCCTATAATAAGTTAGTATCCCTTATGTTTGTTACAACACATGTACATGCGGATAGAAGATGAGATATACAATACAAACTAACTCTTCAAGAGGGAGTGTCAAATAACATCATTATTACATATCATTTCCAGTGACTAAGAGTTTCATAAGGGTTGCCTTGTTCAAAGACCATATCATTTTCTTTTTTACTTTTTAATGAAGAATTTCAAATATTTGAAGCAGATTTTTAATACCCATTCCTACAGATTCTAAGCCTAAATTTCAAAGCTCATTGATTCCCATGTCCTACATCAATGATTTCTAAAAGGACATTTTCAATTTTTTTATCAATAATGGAAAGCTGATTTTCCTCTAAACAAACAATCTGCTACTTGATGCGCTTGCTACAATAGCAAAGAATTCCCCTCTCCCATCTCCAATATAACGATGACATCCTTCTCTTCAATCATGTAAACAAACTCATTTTGCTCTTCTGCCACTTTCCCCAAAGCTTAAAGCCATCAACCATCAAGCATTGCAATCCAATACTTTCACCACCGAAACCTTTCCACAAGGACCTCATCTTGAGCTAACTACTAATACTATAAGCCATCCAATAGACAATACCACTCTATGATTTTGATAGCTGTTCTCTAACTATAGAACACCCCATCTACTTACTCTCCCCCAAGAAGCTACCATATAGCTAATTTAAATAGTCCATACTAGTTTTCTAGTGCCAATAAAACTAAAAAGGCCATTAGAAGCAATCAAGTCAAGAACAATGAATCGGACATGGCTAATAATGCAAGTAATCACGTATCGAAAAATAAAATATTATGCCAAAAAGGTCAAAAGCATGATTGAAACATTATTTACTATTTCATACCTTGCACCTCAGCCATATAAGACGTAATTAGGATTATAAATAAAACAATTGCTAGGTAATCTTCTATGTCAGTACTATGTGACACTAAAAGTGCAGCAACCTCATTGGAATTCAATTCACTAATCTAGACCAACATGTATGCAACAGGATCAATAAATACAGTTCTGATAAGATACAACTAAGTCCCCAAACTCAGACATTCAAGTAAATTATGACATTAATAGTCCATAGCACTTAAATGTAAAATGCCAAAGTAAAATCTCATACCAAGGAAATCAGAACTTTTAAATATTTTAACAGTAAATAAAATTATTAAGAAACAGGACCTTAGGATAAAAAAGAGAAGCACAATACAATAGGCTCCCACCATTGTATGGTCTAAAAATGGTCATTTTTAAGAAACATGACCTCAGAATATTACCCATTTCCCAAAAAACAGTGAAGAACAGCAATGACTAATATCCTGATTAGTTGTACAATAGCTAGAGTGTGAACCCAAAATGAGACTATTCAAGTTTATATATATATATATATATATAATCATGCAAATGCACAAAAAATTAATTCTTCTACTGATATTCTGATAATGTATGGTTAATGTACTTGCAACTATAAAAATCCAAATTTTTATTGCAAATGCACTAAAACCTATATTTGCAAAATCCAAATGCAATAATGAAATATTGTACTTAACCTTTGATTATGGCAGTCAGTTCGTTCTCCTCCCTCTTTAGCTCCGCATAGTCCACACTGGGTCTACCACTACCCTCCATCTGGGTACCACTCCCCCCCAAATCAAATACATCCTTATCTTCTTCGTCCAAACTCCAATCCTTGGACCCATCAGTCGTTTCCCAGTCATGGCCAGCACCACCACCACTTCCTGCTCTAATTCCTTTATTGGAATCTGCAAAGATGTCACCATCTTCTTCGTCATCACCCTCCAACAAGGACTCACCCTCATGAGCCCCAGTGCCGGCATTAGTGACTCTGGGAGGGCTTTTGAACACATAATCCTTCTCTTCTTCGTCAAAACTCAAATCCTTAAACCCGGCAGCTCTTCTCCCATCACGACCACCACCACTGTCTGCTCTAGTTTCCTTATCGATCCCCTCAAATATGTTACCACCTTCATCATCTCCCTCATTCAACCAGCTGCCAGCATCGGTGCCTCCGGTTAGGCTTTTGGATTCATCACCAAAAAATGAACAAAAGTCCGAAAATGACTTGCCCTTGCCATTTTTGTTACCATTGCCATCAGACGAGAAGGGTCTGAAAATAGAGGTAAAATTAGGATTTCGGGTCGAAAAGGAATTGGAATGTGGCTTAGATGAAGCTAGAGCCAGGAGGCGGAAATGAGAGGGTTTTGGAATGAGACGAGAGAGCATTATTGGGAAAAAGATAAGCAAATCCGCAGTGTAGGAGAAGCGGTTTCTGGGGTTTTAGGGGGACAAAATTTGAGGTCGCTTAAATTGAATCAAGAACCTATCAATCAAATAAAAAAACGAAGCTTTAATGAAAATACAAAAAACGAAGGCAACAAATTGGCAAATCAAGATGCATAGATGATACAAAAAATGGGTTTGAATTTACAGTTTTTTCATACACCAGAATCCATTAAAAAAAAAAAACTTTAAACTTGGAAATGTGGAGAAACAAAAGCAGTGATTGAGAACTTACAGAGCTGAAGAGAATCGACGACGAAGTGGATGATAGTGTAGGCTCACTATAGGTGAGTGTCGAGTTCAATTCGACCTAAAATGGGCGTAAACCATAAACCCTAGGCTCTGTTAATCTGTTTCAATCTCTCACTCTCAGAGAGATAATTGCAGTAACAAATAGTGATTCAGTGAAACTAAATTTTAGGTTGCGTAGACAGAATAATAGGCCCAATGGGCTTTGTTTTGACAATGGGCCCTTCACATATTAGTTTTAAGCCTACTTCATTAGTGATTTATAACGCTATTGGTATGAACTACAAAATAATATATATATGCATTGATGTTATTATAAGAATGTTCTCGTATTATAATTTATCATTTTTCGTTATGTAATATGGTAAAAAAAATTAAATCATAATTTTCAAATACTTTCATAGTATTAAAAAATGTAAAAGTAATCGGACTCGTGGGGAATGGTGATCCGACGGAAAAAAGATGAGGGTGGGATTATTTCTTGACGGGAAATGGGAGATGGGGGAAGAAAAGAGAGATCGGGATGGAAGCGGGAAATACAGAATCTGCCCCCGCCCGGCCCCGTTGTCATTCCTACTGACAATTCAGATTTTTGGGGCGGGTTAGTCTAAAATGTGTGTGAATTTTGTATCAAATTTTAGGTTATAGGTGTGAAACATACGAGTTTATGTGAATTTGTCCGACCTAAATTGAAAATTAACTAGGTCTGTACAACTTTGTTCCGCAAAATTATGAATTTATCTTCAGGAATATTTTGAGCACCACCTACCAAAGTTAGGTTAGTGAACTGAATCCATTTTACTGTATGTTTGAATCATATATGGAACTGATATAAACCTGAAAGTACTTCAAGACAATCATAAAAAAATGGCATATATCTGCAGATTCATCTGTATATTCTGATGACTTGCATATAATAATCTAGCTAAAGCTATGGCTTTAGCTTTAGCTTTATACCTGCTACATATGGATGACACCTAAGAAACCACTCTCCAACTTGTCCTTGTTCATAAAAAAAAATGAATGAGACCAATAAAAAATTCACCTAAGTTACCCAAGTTTCACATTTTATTTTGTTATTTCATGTAGTAATATGATTCAAGAATATATGTACTGTTTCATATCCGTGGAGATCATATCAGATCAAATAAATCTTGTTCTAGTACTGTAATATTTACTCAACAATTCTGTTAAGATACAATGAGTTTTGATCCTGTCATATCCTTCTTAGTGCAAAAGGCGGGCGATTCGTTGATCGAAGAGCTAGAATTCTTGAATGGAGTGAAGGAGCAAGTGGAGGAGATGAAGATTGAGCTGCAGTGGATGCAGTGTTTTCTTGAAGATGCTGATGGAACCGAGATTCAAAGTCGCGTGTTTGGCCAGTGGGTTGCACAGATCAGAGAAGCCAGTCTTGATGCAGAGGACATTGTTGACACTTTCTTGGTAAGAATTGCTTTGAGTAACAGTAATAGACTTGGTATTGTCAAATTTTTCAGGAAACATGCTTGCCTTGTGCTGCAAGGCAGAGAAATTCACGCGGTCGGGTCCAAGATTGAAGCTGTCAAATCCAGGCTATCTACTCTCAGGACAAGATTGCAAATCTATGGCATGGGATCAGATGTCAGACTCGGGCAAAGCTCGAGTTCTTCTAACTGGATCAAGCCACTGTCGCGGAGACAATCTTATGCACATATAGTAGATACTAATGTTGTTGGATTGGAGGGAAAGATAGAGGAAGTTGTTGGTCTCTTGCTGAGAGCTCAAGACCCGTCCCGAGCTGTATCAATCTATGGAATGGGAGATTTGGGGAAGACCACTCTTGCCAAGAAAGTGTATCATGATAAAAGAGTCAGGGCTCGCTTCGATAGCTTTGCTTGGGTCTATATATCTCAACAATTCAAACAAAGGGACATTTGGGAATCAATACTGATAGAGCTCACATCCCCTTCAGCTGAGGAGAGGAAGGAGATTGAGAGATTGAGAGATCATGAGTTAGCTTCTAAGCTTTTTCAAGTCCAAAAAGAGCACAAGTGTTTGGTAGTTGTTGATGATGTTTGGAGCTTGGAGGATTGGGATAATCTACGCCCTGCCTTTCCTTTTGAGGGAACAGACAGTAAAATACTACTCACTACTCGCAAGGAAGACGTAGCTTTGCGCGTGGATTGGAGAGGTAGCTATGGTGCTCTTCAACCTTTGAGCCATGAACGAAGCTTGGAATTGCTATGCATGATAGCCATGGCAGGAAGAGATGGTTCAAGTAAGTTTTTGAATCTCTCTAATGAATTTTTTTTATAATACTGATAATTACAATGAATTTGATGATTTTGTTTGTGTATGCAGATGAGAAATGTATGGAGGAGTTGGGTGAGGAAATGGTCAAACATTGTGCAGGTTTGCCACTAGCAATCATTGTTCTTGGAGGAGTTTTGGCAACAAAACACAGCTTATCTGAGTGGCAATTAGTACATGACAATATCAAATCATATTTAAGGAGAGGCACAAGTATTGGAGATCAAGAAAATTTTGGAGTGCAAGAGATCTTAGCTTTAAGCTACTATGATTTGCCATATCAATTGAAACCATGCTTCCTCTATTTCAGCCAATTTCCCGAAGACTACGAGATAAGAACAAATAGACTCTTGAAAATGTGGATGGCAGAGAGTTTTGTATCAGTACAGTACGACGAGGACAGGGAGGAAACAATAGAGGATGTTGCAGAGAGATACTTAAATGAGCTCGTGAGCAGATGCATCATTCGAGTTGAAAAGGTGGGATCTACAGGAAGAGTCAAGACTTGTCGCATACATGATCTAATGCAAGAGATGTGCTTATCAAAAGCTAAAGAACAAAACTTTCTTCACTTTGAAACTCTTGAGAGTGGAAATAATGTGATTGCTTCCAAAGCATTGTCCACGGGTAGAATTCGTAGACTTGCTGTTTTCGCGGACCAAGATCTCAGTCTCTCTAGCTACAAACGAAACCCCCATCTTCGATCCTTGATTTGCTTCAGTGGTGCAACTTCTTTCTCAAATGCTTCATCATGTTCTGTGCTAAAGAACTTTAAGTTGCTCAGAGTGTTGACCCTCGAAGGGATTTCTGCGCGGGACAGAACTTGTCCTAAAGTAATAGGAAAGCTTGTTCATTTAAAGTACTTGAGCCTAAAGAACAGTGAAATATTATATGTCTGGTTGTTGCCTGTGACTAACTTGAAATGCTTGCAGACCTTAGATTTACGGATTTCTTGGTCCGAAAAAGGAGCAATCCCCAATGCAATATGGAGGATGAAACAACTGAGACATCTCTATCTTCCCTATGGAGGTAGCTTTCCAGCAAAAGGCAAGCTTCAAATGGAAGACCAGCAAAATTTGCAGACATTGGTCAACTTTCCACATAGCAATTGTGACCTCAAAGTAATGATGATCAAGTTCACCAATCTGAGGAAGCTACAGATCAATGGCGGGAGGCAAATCAAGGAATTCGGGGAGGTAATCAAGACTCAAAAGATTGTGCTTAACCGGCTTTGGTCCTTATCTTTGGTGCGAAACGAGAGCCTTGAAAATGTTGATTTAGAGGCTATATTCTCAGGGTGTCCACATCTTTACAAGATGTATGTTGATGGATCCATAGAGAAGTTTCCACCAATCAACCAATTTCCCACCAATCTCACCAAGTTTGGATTGAAGAACTCAAGGCTTCAAGACTCTACATTCTTGGAAACAGTTGGGAAGCTACCAAACTTAAAGACACTCCATTTATGGAAAAACTCATTCATTGGCACAAAACTGTGTTTCCATGGAAATGGGTTTATGAGACTAGAGTCTCTAGAGCTTCATTTCTTGAGAGGTTTAAAGGAGTGGTCTATAGGTGAAGGAGCTATGCCAAAACTTGGGAGATTGGTGATTAGTAGTTGTGGTGAGTTGGTGATGGTTCCTGATGGACTGAGATTGATCAGCTCACTCAGTGAACTGCATATCAAATGGATGCCAAGGGACTTCAAAAGAAGGATTGAGGAAGGAGGAGATGATTTCTACAAAGTGAGACATGTAGCTTTCACTGTTTTCTACAGATGTGATTGATAATATATCATAACATTGTGTGTGTTTTTGTGGCTTGGATGGCTTGTACAAAACTGTCAGTAAAATCAGCATTTGAGCTTTTGTTACAAATTGGATTGATGATGTCTTTTAAGTTTTAGTTTTAGGTTGGTGTTGTCTATGCTGAGAGATGTGCTTTGGAACTTATTGTTGCCATAGTACTGTATGGAGGCCATAGTAAGTAACGGTTCACCCTCTTGATATTTTTTCTTTTTATCCGTAAGTGTATCAATCGAGCATCGAACTTTAAATCTCAAGAGGAGTAGGCGTCTTAAGCCACTTTCTCTGATGATGGTTGGTCCACCCTACTTTAATATATTGCAAATATTTAATGGTTGAACTCATATTAATTTTCTGTTAAGGGATGAATGATCTCTGTCACATATTTAAGAAATGGGTCCAAATATATTTTTTAAATTAAAAATTAAAAATTTTGAATTTTCAAGTAAAATCTAAAGAATATGTGTCCCTTCATTTTGGACAGTTGGCTTTGCTAGTGACCCAATTCCTTTGCCAAACAAATGTGTCATAGAGTAATGTAGCATTGGGTATTCCAAGCTTGAATCAAATATAGCCTAAAAGTTTGCCAATACGACAAGAATTCATTAACCTAACGAATGAGTCGTATATTAGTTAAAATTCATTAGCATAACGAGATCTGCATAACTAAAAATATATATTTTTGTTTTGGAGGAACTCAAAAAACTTATATTAAATCAAATAATGAGCAATACAAATTCTAACGAAAGAGACGGACATGAAACCCCGACCGTATCACCAATTCAAAACATACTAGCAGATGATCTAACTA
>JAYMTE010001584.1:0-12959 GCA_036897545.1 Pelargonium fulgidum
ATAGAAGGAATATAACATCAAACAAAGACAACAAGTTGTAAATATGAGACATGAACGATATTTATATAAACATTAATTTGGAGTTGATATATGTTTACAAGTTATTGTATATTCCATATGACAAAATTTGTAATTTTTGTTAAATGAAAATGATTACCCGTGCATTGCACGGGGTCTTTATCTAGTAGTATAATAATGTTTTCCTAAAAAATAATAAATAAAGAAAAAAGAGTAAAAACTGTTTTCTTTGTTTTTTTATAACTGCTGATTGTATATATATATATATATTTGAAGCTCTAACACTAACTGTCACGTGTCACCTTTTAGATTTTAGAACAATTTTTTATTTATTATTTTTATCATCTATTATTATTATATTAAGTAACTGCACATAGATTTCAAAGAAAAAAATAACTGAACAAAGACTTATCCATTACCGTTTGAATCAACCATCATCTCCACATAGATTTCGAAGAAAAAAATAACTGAACAAGGACTTATCCATTACCGTTTGAATCAACCATCATCTCTCTTATTTAAACAAGAATTTCACTCATAGAAAAAAATAACTGAATAAGGATCTTTCCATTGAAGGATTTCTGTCATCCCTCCTACAGCATAGAGGAATTTCTTTAGCCCGAATATTATTGTATTATCATGTGGATGTAGTAAGTACTTGGTCTATTATGTTCTGTTTCAAAAGCTATATATGTATTTTAATTTGTGTTTGGGAAGTTCAACATCATAGCAGAGGTGTCAATAAAAAATAAAGAGGGTTGATGAGTATATACTTGAAGAAATAAGGACAGAGGTCAAGCAAAGATAGAAATGGATGGTATTTTTGGTGGGTACATTAACAATGTATACATGTTTTATGTTTATATGCTTAATAGTTGTTTATCCCTTATAAATTAACATCATGAATAGAAGGTTATGTACTTTTGGTGTAATGATAAATTGAAATACAAGTACTGTAATTTGCTTTTTTCATGACTTTTAGGTTTCTGAAGAAGCATATTTTGAAAAAGGTTATGCTTACAATTTATTTTGAAGAAGCATATATATTTTGAAAGAGGTTATGCTAACAATTTCTTTTCATCTTTAACTAATAATAGTAAATTCAGTGAAAATGTGAGAACTGTATGCAATACTAAGAGAATGGGTATGTTGTGTTATTTTAAAATACATATTTTGTACTTCATTATTCGTTCACTCATCACAAATAAAAACAAATTTATAATCTCTACATATTTGTCGAGAAAATTGAATAAATTAAAAAAATTGCAATTTTCATGTTGTTGTTGTTCTAATTTGGCTAGCAAGTACGGAGTATTAAAAAAAATTGGCTAGCAATATTATGAAGGAAGTGAAAATCATATTGGTTGTGATTGATGAAAATGAAAATAAACTTTGTATGGTTTCTTTATTTAGTGTTTATATTCATATATATTCATAACAATACATGAATTTCTTAAACCCTCTTTGTTTGCAAAGAAAACTAACTAAAATAAACTAAATTATTACAATAAGCAATGTACGTTAGTATAATGTTCTAATTTTCAATTTGAGGAAACGCTAATGGAATTAGGTTTGAATTGATTAAAATGAAATCGTGTGCGATTAGCGTTTCTGTTGATGTAGTTTGGTTACTTTTTGTTAATATGACAATGTGGATGTACTGGTAGACAATTTATTTTGTTTGATATATATCTTTACTAATATTTATATTGTCATACTATCAATAACATTAATGTTTTGGAATAATGGTACATATTATATACCTACATAAACTAATGTTTACTAGATGTTTGAAATCAGACTTAAGTAATTGAGAGAACTAATTATTATATACCAACTGAAATGATTTTGACTAATGCAAAAAATTAAACTATGTATTTTATGAAATATTCGATTTCATAATCTTATTGATTTTGGATTGTTAAGAATCAATGATGGAGATTGGAAGAAATGAAGAAAAAAGCTTATCGATTTCTTATTGTGATTAATTGATAATGAAGATTTGAAGAAAAACAAGAAAAATAATGTTGAGTTTTAACTAAAGTTGCGAAATAGCAAAATGATGGGAAAAGTGACCTAGCTTCTCAATTTATGGATATTGGTTAAAGTCTCTGGAGTCAAAGGTGAAAAGAAATGCAAAATCGCAGCAGCAAAAATATGCAGAAAATATATGCAACATACAAGCAGTTCAGTTATAAAACACGGAGAAGAAGATGACAGATATAGAAGGAATATAACATCAAACAAAGACAACAAGTTGTAAATATGAGACATGAATGGTATTTATATAAACATTAATTTGGAGTTGATATATGTTTACATGTTATTGTAAATTCCATATGATCAAATTTGTAATTATTAGCATGTATCATAATATTTTGTTTGTTTGTAATTAGTTTGTTTAATTTTTGTGGATTACCCATGCATTGCACGGGTCTTTATCTAGTATAAGGAATAAATAAAGAAAAACAATCCAACAAGGGAAAAGAGAGGTTCTTATCCAATTAGTGTAAATTTTCAGACCGTTTTCGATAATTTTGGACCGTCTAAAATGATATTTTTACTTTTGGCCTTATTGATCATGCATTGCTTTCAATATATTCATTGAAGACATGGAGTGTGCAAATTCAACACGTAACTAAAGTACAAAAATTCTTGTCTGCCTTCAAATTCAAACTCCAAGAAAATCTCAGATGCCATGAAAATTCCAAGGAAAGACAACATCATATGATTATTTTTCACGGCAGTGCATAATACAATTCTTCATCAATCTTTCAGTGAACTAGTGAAGATGCAGCATCTTCATGAAAAGACAACATCATAAACGGCATAATTATCTCAAAAACTTCATAAACAAGCTTTCAATTTAAGAGGAATAAGCTAGTGTCCACTTACTCTAGGACAAATGGTAGAGAGACCGGAGCGTGTGCCATCGACAAGCCTTGTTTAAAAGAGTACATGTACATCTGCATTGGCAAGAGTCTTTGCTGTGATGGGTTCCACATACTGTCCCAATTTAGCCTTTCAATTCAATGCGAAAGAAAATAATATCCAAGTGAAGTCAAGGATCGATATATACTGCTGAAATGGAGCCATGTATTTTGACTAGGAGCTTCCTCGTCCTAATATGAAACCAAGGGTCCCCCAACTAGCTTGCACCATCATGGAATATCTGATAATTTGGAGCTAAATTGTGGTCGCCTCATGCGAGTGGGTATATTCCTTGCGTAACTGTTTATAGTCTTCCTGCTAGCTAGTGACGGGAGAAGCCACATCTGCTTCATCTTTTTTCCTTCCAGGTCGGGTGATCAGGTCAGGCCACTTTCCTGCATTTTAAACTTATTACTTATGCCATTAGTAATAGATAATCACCGAGTGACAAAAGAGAACAACTACTTCAACACAAAATATTTACATGTATTCAGATGGCACATTATTGGGAAAGTCCTGTTTTCCTTATTTGCCTCAGCTTCAGAGAGCTTGCCAAATGGTGTTTTCCTTGTCGGTAAACTTATATAAAACAGTTCAATCCGGATTGCCCTTCCAGCACAAGAGAGTAGAAAAGCTATATGTTCAAAGGAACAAAAATGGATTAGAGCTCAGTGAACGCAGAACCAAGAAATCTAAACATTCTAGACACTATAACATGTAGATACAGAGAAACAAGATTAAAACTCTGGCCTTATCATGTCTTTGTAACGGATTAAAACACCTAATTTAGTGACAGAAAAAGTTCTGGCTTTATAATTTATTTGTCTAATGCTTAGGTGTGCTGGAATAGAAAATAGAACTATAGTAGCCAAGACAAATCCTTATCATGCGGAACACACACACCCATTTAGTAACTGGAACAGATCAGACGGAAAAAAAACAAAAAACAGAGAAGAGGATCTATGCTTATCAATTATCATGCACCCATATAGTAACCGGAAACTCCGGTCTGGCTTTAAATGTGACCAACAGGACATGAATTCATGAAGTCCCATAATAATAGACAAAAGGTTAAAGCCTAATTGGCAACAGAATACTCTGCGGCCAAGCTTTAAAAATGCTGTTTTGGCTTTTGGATTTGTATGGGCTTTACAATACGAACTTAAGCATCTCTCAGGGATGAAATATGCAAACTAAAAGAAAGCAGGTGCCACCGAGTAACCACCACAAAAATGATAGCAACAACAGAACTTGAAGATAGAAAAACTGGACAAGGAAAATGGTTGAGGTGAGGTAAGAAGAGATTTGCATAATTTTAGTATAATATCCAATCTGGTAGAGTTAAATTTAATGTCAGACTGAGGTGTGTATTGTGTTTATGCAAAGCATGTAGATACATTAAGCTGTCAAGCATGAACAACTGTGTAGGTATATTTTTCTTATATATATTGAGTGCATGAGCATATCCCCAGCATAATATTCAAGTAACTTGGACAGGAATAAGTAGATGAAGATGAACTTTGAGACACATAGCTAGGTACTGAAAGATGAGATTGAGTTCAAAATTCTAGAAGACATAATACACCTGGTGAACTATTTCTCTTAGAACTTGCTGCTCAGGATGGCAAAAATATAAGGCCCGTTAGTAAAAATCTCAAAGGTCGTAACTCATAATTCATAAATATGATACCATATGGCAAAGAGAGTACTTCCAAGTTCCAATATATACGAAAGAATAATACAGTAAACATTTCTGTTTACACTACATGCCATCACCAACGATTCTGGAATGGACAAGAAGAGTGTATTTTGCCTTTCTAAGATCCTTGAGAAACAGAATCTTCTCATAAATCAGTAAAGCACCCCCTTTCAAGTTTCAGCCTCAAGTTAGTAAGTTACCCAACTTTATCTATTTCTTTGGAACATAATGGATATGAAACAACTGAAAAACATACCCAAAATCCAAATCAAGAAGCATCAAAGTTCTTCCCTATCATAAAACATGAAAATTTGAGTGCTTTTCAACGCTATAAGATCCCAAAGTTCCATTCAAGAACTTTTTGAGGAATCAAAAGCACCCTCACTTTAGGATGGTTTACACCTTAATAAAAACATCTAACTGTACCTTAACAAAATCCAAAACATAACCATTTAGCATTACACCAAATTAACAAAAGATTGCAGCTTTTTGCAGCTCACAATTAGAGAACATAACCCAATTTTGAATAACCTCTAAAAAGCTACAATCGAAGAATAAAGAAATGCTTACCGAACCCAATGAAGCCATAGAATAACCTGAACTGAAGACCATGAGTCCCATCCCATCCTTGCCCAAATAAGTTTCGTCCACTTTCTGGAATATCAAAATCAAAATGATCGTAACAGAGCCATTTTTATCTTTCACAAAATCGGTAAAAAAAAATTAAACATAAAAACCTTAACATCAAGTGATCGATCTCAAAGATTATGGCGGCTTCGAGATGAAGTGCAAAATGTTCTACGTCTCTTCTCTAACCGCTTAAACGCAGCGTTTCAACCCCAGAATTGTAGGAGTTTAAGTGAGAAAGGAACCCATGGCTGAAATTTTGGCCCACGTAACGATCTAGTCCTCGCTACCAGACAATATAGTTTATATACCACATTTTCTCTTCCATACCCTGAGAGTGTCACAAACTCTATACTCGCCCTCAAATGAGTTAAGAGCGGAACAATTCAGGCTCGTTTCGTAATTACTGAGCGAGTACACAAAGATTTATACGCGCGAGAATGGTTGGAATAGTCTAGTCTATTTTTAGAGTTCGTGGACAGCTACACGTGGAGGGATATTTTTCCAAATTCCACAAACATTCTGGATAGACCACGAGCTCACCACACGCCCCTTACACGTGGACTAACAAATGACCGTCCAACTGCGATCTCATCCAACGGCCCAAATGAAGCCCCTGCCATCTGTAACTCCTGCCCGTCTTTATATATCGTCTCAACCACTCTCTTCCCACCATCCCTCGTCTTCCTCCTCTGTTCTGCTCTGTTTTTGCTCTGTTTCTTGTGAAGAAATGATTCTCAAAACTGTATCGGCTTTTCCTCAGCATCGAGCCATGCAAGGGGAGGCTCTAAAACCCTTCTTGTGTGTCCCTTCTGTGTCGGTTATGCCGAGAAAACGGAGTGCTGGGATTGTGATTTCTGCGACGAAAGGGGCAGATAATGTTTCTCTTGCAGACTTGGTGTTTAGACCTTTTGAAGAGGTCAAGAAAGACCATCTTGCGATTCCGGTTGCTCCTCAGATGTCAATGGCTCGCCAAAGCTACGAGGACGAATGTGAAGCTGCAATCAATGAACAGATCAAGTGGGTGATTGTTTATATCCATTTCTTTTTGTTAATTTATTGGATTAATACAGATGTAGATGTTGCATATCAATCTTCTTCTTTTATCTTTTAATTGTGTTTTGTTTTGTGACCCATTCTTATGATCAAGAACTTGTTCATTCTTTCTTACACACTGTCATTTGTTTTGCAGTGTTGAATATAATGTTTCTTATATCTACCATGCCTTGTTTGCGTACTTCAATAGGGACAATGTTGCTCTCAAGGGTCTTGCCAAGTAACCCTCGCAATCCTTTTAATTTCTATATACATAGATCATTTGTGTTTCTCATAACCTAATGATTTGGCATATATATGGTACAGATTTTTCAAGGAATCCAGTGAAGAAGAAAGAGAACATGCTGAAAAGTTGATGGAGTATCAGGTTCTTGATCCTTCCGAATTTGTTACCATCTCTGATCTGTTTATTTGTTGTTTCTTCAATTGGTATAATTAGTTGAATTAACACCAATTGTGTTGTTTCATTATTAGAACAAACGTGGAGGGAAGGTGAAACTTTACTCTATCCTGATGCCCCACTCGGAGTTTGATCATGCTGAGAAAGGAGATGCATTATATGGTATTTCCTTTATACCTTCTCCAACATTTCCTGTGTTGGTTTGTGCATGCATTTTCGTAACAGTCTAGTTGTAGCTTATTATGATAGGATTTTTGTCTGCCATGTCGATCATAATGTGTGTGCCACTTTTTGCATTCAATCCAATATTGCTTAGTAAATCATATAACATTCTGCAATAGTGCAATCATGTGTGTGCCACTTTTGTGCTGAATGCAATCTAATCTATTCATGGATATTAATTCAAAAAAGGTTATGTTCTGAGGTGCAACATGTAAATATGTATGAGGTGCACCTGCAAATTATTTATGATGTTGTAGTAGTAATATCTAGTTTTTGTGAGTTCCTTTTTAGCTATGCATGCTTAAACCTATTCTACTGTTTCAGACGGTATTTTGAGTAATTCCTTAACTTTGGTTATGTGATTCAGCTATGGAGCTTGCACTGTCTTTGGAGAAGTTAACGAACGAGAAACTTTTGAAGTTGCATAGTGTAATACATCTTTTCCCTGTCTTGTTTGTGTCTCTTCCCTAGAAATTATGGAGGTTCTGTGCTAAATCTTGTAAGACCTTTTGTTGATGAACAGGTTGCTGACAAGAACAATGACCCACAGTTGGCAGACTTCATCGAAAGCGAGTTTCTAAACGAGCAGGTGAGTTCAGAGTTCATGTTTCATGTAATTCAATGTGTGGGACTTTGTCTAGATTTTTCAGTGCCAGAAAACCAAACTGAAAATCCTACTTTTATATTGTTTTATTCTTGTAGTTTCTCAACCAGTCTATAGCTAATTATAGTGAGTCTAAAATGCAATATTTTATCAGCTTAACTTGTATGTCTGACTAAGTCAGGGTTTTTAACAGGTTGAAGCCATTAAGAAGATAGCAGAATATGTTGCTCAATTGAGGATGGTTGGAAAGGGACATGGTACGGAACATATTCCAAAGTCAACTCTTTGCAGTTTCTTTGTTTTGTTCTCTTTCATGCTTGCTTCATTTTCTGGGTTTTAAGTAGAGTTGTTTGGCTTCTCTGCAGGTGTGTGGCATTTTGATCAGATGCTTCTTGAAGATGGTGCTGTGTGATGAAGCTATGGGAGTTGTATTTCTGTTTGTTCTGTTATATTGTAGTGTTCTGTTTAGCTGAAGGTGTTAGGAGCTTCAATTGACTGAAGATCAAAATAAAACTAGCTAGATTGATGAGCTTTGTTTAGCAGTATCAAAGCAAAACTACTGTGTGAGATATATTTCCAATAATATTTTGAGGAAATAACAAATCTATAGTTGGCATAAACCAGAATCTTTGTATCTTCTTGCTGCTTATATGTACATGGCAATGGATTCACCCATTTACTGAAAGTGGAAACATAGTACAAAAGGATTAAATAAACTTGAATGACATGCTCTGCAGATGAATGTTCATAATGTGTTATGTATGTGACTCTTTGAAGTTGGTCTAAAGCAGAATGTCCAGTAAGAAGCAACCTTGTTTCTACTTCTCCTAGTGTTGCAGCCATTTGGAGAAGGGGAATTAGAAGAGTGAATCATCTCCCACATGACCCGTATATCTGAATACTCACCGCAAGTCTCCATGTCCTTGTAAAGATTCACTAGCCCTTGCCTCCTCTTCCCTGCTAATCAGTACAAACATGTCAACATGAATTTGATTTTCAAGAATGGCAATGCAATGATCATCTCACCTCTACTGCTGAGCCTGAAGTGCGAGGCGACCTTGACAAGTATACACTTCCCCGGAAAAAGAATTATCCTCTTGAAGCTGCATAGCCAAGGCTTCCACCTCTCCATCTTGCACATGGTCTCTCTCCCTTGCCTCTTCTTGCATTTATATTTCCATTTCACAAGTTAACAAATGCTTTGGAAGCAAAACAACAAAAACACCAGACAAAGCAGAAACCAACACAAACCAAGACAGAGAGCCTGTTGTGTTCAACTAATCTTTTACTATATTAGCCCTTTAACAGTGATAGTTAGGAACCTAATTAGCATTAGTTTCTTGATGTTAACCAAGCAACTGAATAAAAGGCAAAGAAAATGTTACTGGTTCTATCAAGAAATAGATTTTCTAGTACACAAGGACTGATTGGTCATTTGGGAGGAGGAAACGATTAGAGTGATGAAAGAGATGACACTAGTCACTACTAACAAATACTATTTGATAAGCAAGTTCCTTTGGACTGTGGTTTTGCCACTTTTCTCTACTGCCAAAGATTCTCTCAAATGTATTGTATTCATTGGGGCCCTGGTCAAACGGTTGGTTGGTTTTTTCTGAGTTTCCTTGTGTTTGTGTGTATTTTATAGGATAGTAACCAATGTCAACATCTAAGCTTAGCGGCACAAAATGAAGCAATAATGGAAAAACTTTATAAACAATCTCATAATCTACCAATAGTGACAACTACATGTGCTCTTCAACCATTTCTCATCTTTTCCATGACTTCTTACCAACTCGCACTCTTCTACCCAACCAATGAACCTTATATGACATTTTTGGAGGAATCCGAGGGTAGTTTTGTGCGTGTAACCTTGCGTAGGGAAGTCCAAGAGAACTTGGGCACAAAAAGCAGCAAAGTCAAGTGTGTTATTTTGTGCATGTAACACCTTGCGCATGGAAGTCCGAGAGAACTTGGGTACGCAAAGCAGCAAAATCAAGTGTGTTACCCCGAGAACTAAACATACCTAAAGATAACTTGGCAACAAGATGGAAATTCTATGCATATCATTGAAATATCTAATGACTATTTCAGCAACATTGGTTAAACTTTCTTGCATAAAATTCAGCATAACTGCTGACAAAAAATCTCAATAAATTCAAAATTGTTCTCACGAAGGGAGGGAAAACAGTACTTCTTTAGCATAAATCCTAGATGGTGTATCTGAGTCCAAGACAATGTGAAAAGAAAACGGAAATTTATGCAGCTGCCAGAGAGGCAGTCTTCTTTCTGGCCTCTTCAATGATAGACAACTTGATACCCTTACCCTTGGGAAGGGATATCCAGGGCTTTGATCCTTTTCCGAGAGTGAAGACATTACCCAACCGGGTTGCAAACTCGTGGCCAGTAGCATCTTGAATGTGGACAGTCTCGAAGCTACCCTTATGTTTTTCTCGGTTCTTCAGAATCCCAACACGCCCTCTGTTCCTTCCGCCAGTTACCATGACAACATTGCCGACATCAAACTTGATAAAGTCAACAATCTTGTTGCTCTCTAGGTCAAGCTTGATGGTGTCATTAGCCTTGATAAGTGGATCGGGGTAGCGGATAGTACGACCATCATAGGTATTAATGTAAGGAATTCCCTTCTGGCCGAACTGGACATTACGGACCTTGCAGAGCTTGAACTGTAAAATCACAAATCCAATGGAATAAAACACTATTAAAAAGACAATTAGAAAATTGCCTATTCAAGAGCATGAAACTTACAACAAAGCAAGTTGAAGACCTTATCAGTAATCACAAGAAAACTGACCTTAGCCTCTTCATCTCGGATAGAATGGAGACGGAATCGTCCCTTGGTGTCATAGAGAAGACGAAAGTTCTCATTTGTCTTGGGAATCGAGACAACATCTGTCAACAAAGATATATATAGAACAATGACTATTGAATAACATCTAATAGAACTATAATAAGTAAACAAATTTACAACAAAACTAACTTAAACAATTCAAGGCCACAATTTTATCATCTAGAAAGGATACACACAATAATAGCAGCAAGAAAGACAGTTGATGTGTACTTACCCATAAATCCAGCAGGGTATGTCTTGTCAGTCCTAACCTTGGCATCAACAAGAATATGTCGCTGCATCAAGATGGCAATAACCTCACGGTACGTAAGAGCATATTTCAACCTGTTACGCAGAATGAGGATCAATGGCAAACATTCCCTGGACTTGTGAGGTCCAGATGATGGCTTAGGTGCCTGTACACCAGTATATTTAGAAGGCGATCAGTATTGGAAATTAAGAAGGAAAAAAAAGAAGCAAATCCATCAAATGAATTCTAATAAAAGAAAATTGCCCAATAAGTATTTTCATACAAATGCACCGCCAAGTTTGTCAAGCATCCAATGTTTTGGGGCATTGAGCCTCTTCAAGTGTTTCTTCAACCCTCTAGCCTGTAATTCAACATAAACATTAAAATGACATTCAGAAACTAGAAAAAATTCATAATGGAAAATATCTATAAGCAAAATTATCAAGTTGACGATAATAGCATCTTTAATTGATGTTATAATAATGAATAACAGCCCAAATGAAAAGATGTTATCCAAATTACAACTGACAATGGTTGATAGACTACAACTGGTGCAAATGGCCCTGGTACCAGGTACCAGTTTGAAATGGGAGAGGATTTGATTAGTGGCAGTGGGTGGTTGCTTTGTTATCTATTCCATTAGGAATATCATATTGTTTTGACATGAAATCTCTTTGCCTTCCTTAATTCCTCCAAAGGCCACATTTTCTTGCTAATATATGGTAAAGACTCTAACTTATTCAATTGTTAGTTGGATCATTGAACATTTGCTGGTGAGAGCAGCATTTTGCACTATAATTATGAGCTACCACACTTCACTTTATGTCAAGCACATGATAGGAAGAGAACAAAGCCAAAGTACAATATAAAGGCTGGTGATGACAAATTATCAAACACAAAAGATGATCAATTTCTAAAGTAAAAAAAATAAAAATAAAAAACACCTCATTCCATATCATACATCAATGTGCCAGATACAAACTAGAAAAAAATGTCTCTAGATCATATAAATTTGACAACACCATTATGATTCAGCCCAATTGTAGAAAAATTGGTAAGCAATATCCCAATTGTATGTTTCCAAACACCCCATTTGTTATGGTTATCTGGTAAATCTTTAGCAAGATGAAAATCAAGCTCATCTAATTATGAAAATTTTCTTTCATTGTTTTAACTTAAGACTTTTCCAAAACATTTAAAACCTATATCTGAGTTCTAACAACAATCCATGAATGAAGAATTTAATCAATATTAACAGAGACATTAAGCTCATAACCAAAAGAAGCACTAACCATTTTGGAATCTCTGAATCTTCTTCTTCTTCAGAGATGGCTATCTCTCCTCGTAGCTTTTGCTGCTGTAGAGGTAGGAGAGGACGCCAAACCCTAGCCAAACACGTTATATACTGAGCATTTGATGTGCTTAGACTCACTAGGGTTTTATTTGAGATGGATCGGGTCCGGTAACCGCCAGAAACACAGGCTTGTGGGCCGTATTTAGACTAGCATGCTGGCCCAAAGCCTAGGAATTTGTAAGACAAATCTTGATCCTTCATTAGTGATAATAACTACTAATCGGGTCGAGTTTTTTTAAAAATCACATTAAAGAAACATGTTTGATGTGAAAGATTTATGCATAAATTTACAAATTTTATGTATAAATATGCATTCTCAACCTAACCCAAATTACTTAGATTTATTTATGCAATTCAAACCCATAAAAAATGTTAATATAATTTTGGATGTCTGGTGTTTAGTTTAAATAGTTATAATGGGTGCACTACTGTAAAGTCATCGACTGATGATGTGCCTCTTTGATTCGAATTAAACTAGCATTTTTTGTTCACATGTTAGAGTAGTTATATTTAAAAATGTGTAAAGTTTTGAGTCTTAGCTTTAAGTCTTGGATCCCAAAGGATGGAACTAAGGGTTGGGTTATAGATTCAAATACTTGAAGCTTGTATAAGGGCAATATAACGTTAATTAGAGACAAGATTGTGCCCCCAAAATTATATTCGCCGTGGAAGTAATAAAATACTTTGTGAATATCCAAACAGAGAAGATACTAAGAAGAGTTCTAGAGATATAGAGTAAAAAAGAAAATCTCAAATATGTAAAATGAGAATATGTTCTAATAATGGAGATAAAAGTTACAAGTATAAATCAACTTTACAATGTCTTTTCACGTGGTTTGTTGGTTAGTGAAGTTGGGTATGTTTCGGAGCCCAATGGGCATTAGAATTTGTTAGGAATAAGGCTAGGATTAATATATGTATTATTCAAAACGTTTGGATTTACTACTTGT
>JAYMTE010001585.1:0-12959 GCA_036897545.1 Pelargonium fulgidum
GGAACAATTATTTTAAACCAAGAGCATTCAAATTTTTTTTACAATTGTTTTAGATCTATATTAACATACATTTATGTCACAAACAAAATACTTCACAATCAGCTGACATAAGACTTACAAATCCGCGGGACACAAGTGACTCATAATTTTTTAGCACCAACAAATATTTTCTATCTTCTCCATTCCGTCGGTCACTACAGTGGGGGCTAGTAGGGGCCGGCCCTTCTTCGCCGGCAACTGCCATGTGGGAAGTTTGCAAGAGCTTAGGGGCACGGGCAATGGATCCTGAACATATTGCTATTGAGCGGCTTCGTGTCATTGAAGCCAACTCTTCTCGCCACCGGTAGTTCTGTTTGTGCCAACTACACAATATGTGTCTTTTCTTATGGACATACGGGGTGTCTCAACGCAACATGAGAGGAACTATTGGTAGTCTCTTATTCGAAAATACAAGCCGAGTGTCGTATTTCTGCAGGAATAAAAAATTCAGTGTTTTCGACTTCGGCTTCATTTTTTTCATGACATCCACAATTGAGGAATAGAACTTCATTGCGGTCTAGTTTTTCTTTGATTTCATGTTTTGTTAGTCACTTTGGCTTATCTTTTTTTCTTTCGCAGTTGAGTTTCTAATCCTCTTTCGTGTTTGAGTTAAAGTTTCATTTGTTTGTACTTTTATTTTGATTACGAGTAGGTTGAATAAAATGTACTCATAGTTTATAAAAAAAACAAGTATTTTCTAGCACATGAAGTTTAAACATTCAAATTTTAGGACCAAATGTTCAAGCCGAGCTATAAATCTATTTCATCTAATAATTACCCGCAAAATAAGACCCCTACATTTTTGGTTGTGCAACCGAGAAAAAACCGGACCGCTCCAGCAACTCCGCCCGAAGACCCACTCCACTATTTTTCCCTCCGCGAACATTGTACGATGCTGGAAGATGCTGACGTGGAGCAAATTTTACAACGGTCAAAAAATTGTGAGAACGACAGCGCATTGAACCGAATCATTAATGAGGAAAGTCCAGACGACGTTGTCGACAAGATAACGTCTTCTTCTCCAAGAGATAAAGGGACACTGAAGCAAATCACGGTGGAAACCAACACCGTGAAGACGGTTGCGGGAAATGCGGAGCCAGCTCGAGCACAGAGACCACGCAGGAGTGACTGGGCTACTCGCACACCAGCGCGGTACCAGTATAAAAGTTAAGAGAGAAAGAAATTAGGGTTGTTGATGATTGTAGTGAAATTTGTTTTCTCTTCAACCTATTCTCTGAAATTTCTCTGGTTATTTCAATTTCCTTGAACTCCTCTAATTTGGTTTTCGAACTTTGAATATTGTTGAAATGGAATCTCCATGGAAGCTCTCGTAGCTGAGGCAAATCTGTTGTTTGGTTAATTTTCTACAACCACTCTGTTCAGCACACCATATTGTTCATAATTCATTCCTCTGTTTGTTTCTCGAGAAAATGACATGTTAATTCGGTTTTCGAACTTTGAATATTGTTGAAATGGAATCGCCATGGAAGCTCTCGTAGCTGAGGCAAATCTGTTGTTTGCATTGTTTGGTTCATTTTCTACAACCACTCTGTTCAGCATATTGTTCATAATTCATTCCTCTGTTTGTTTCTCGAGAAAATGACATGACATCGTTTTGGTTTCTGAATAGTTCGTCGGTTTGTCTGAGGAGTGAACGTACGGTGAATTCGTAGTTCTTATCTGTAATACGGATATAATCTGATGTTTATGTATCTGTTTTGTTGAATATTTGAGTAGTACATGCGTATAATAGTATTGTTCATTCATTCCTCTGGTTGTTTCTCGCGAAAATGACATGTAATCGTTTTGGTTTATGAAAATAGTTCATCGTTTTGGCTGAGGAGTGAACGTACGGTAGCTGTAATACAGGGCAGGGTGACTGATGACGAACCCTGAGCCCTCGTTGACGCGGCGTGCCTCCCGGAGCACCACCACTTCGTTCTCCATGGAAGTGTTCGACAATCAGGTCGTTCCGGCGTCGCTCGGCAGTATTGCTCCGATCCTGCGAGTCGCCAATGAGATCCAAAGCGAGCGTCCTCGCGTTGCGTATCTCTGTATGTGCCTTCGATTTCCCTCCTTTTTTACTTTCGATTATATGTGACTGCTGCAAATTTGCAATCGATTTGGTTTGTTTTTCTTACTTTTTGTGTGTTGATTTTGTGGCTGTGGAGGTCGTTTTTATGCGTATGAGAAGGCGAATAGGCTAGATCCGAACTCGAGCGGACGAGGAGTCCGGCAATTCAAAACAGGTCTGCTTCAGAGATTGGAGAGGGTAAGTAATTCAGTGCACTGTGTAATATTATTAATCAGCATTTTCACCATCCTTTCTTTTCTCTTCTCTTCTCTTTAATTTTCTCGGTTTGTCTATAACAAGCTCTAATGGACTGGAGAGTGTAAATGTGTCATCAGATGCGTTCTGATCTGTTTCATGTCTACGCGAGTTAATATGCTAATTGGTTTTAGCTTGTCTCATAGTCTATAACTGATTTCAGTGTTAAATTTGCATATTTATGTGTATTCCAATTAATTTGAGCTCATTTACTCCTGCACACATCACTCACGAATAGGTCAATGTGACTATTAACTATTGAGGACGGTTATATACGTGTTTGTGTGTTTTTTTTACCTTTCTGGAAAATAATTTATAGGACACTTCATAATGTCTGGTGAGATCAATCATAATTGTGTGTTTTTATTATCGATGAAAAAGATGCATATTCATGCTTTTATTTATTTATTTTACAATAAACTATGTTTCTCAATTTTGATAGGTGACATTTGATACACTATTTACATATTTTTTAAAAAATATTCATAAGAGTATGAATAATTACAATACTATTATTCTTAATAAATTATTTTGTTTTGTAAATCAAACATTAATGAAAATGCTCTTATGAGAATGATTTCATTGCAAGATTTTGTTTGAGTTAAAAACGTTAGAAAATAAGCCATAATTACAATAGAAATAGAAGAATGTATGAGAATATGAATTTCATTTTCATTTCAATTAAAGTTTCATTTTCCTTTTTTATTATATACTCCTTTTTTAATATTTTAAAATGGGCTCATTTTGAGATGAGAAGATTGCAATTTTGACCTTTTGTAGTCTTGTTCTTATTTCAAGAGACAAAAGTGGGGGTAAAAGATAATTAAAAAGGACCGATTATTTTAGGAATGAGTTATGTTTGAAAAATCTTCCCCGAAGCAGCAATCTTGTCATTCCTGTCAGAGTACAGATTGAATCTATATTTTGCTCCCATTCAGTAGCATCCATTACCTTTGGTGTGTTTCCTTTGCTATAATTCAAGAGTGCTTCCCTGAAATTCGTTACAATTGATTTTGCTCTTTCTGCTCTCTATGCTCGGAACTAGATTCGAGTCTTCCTCGGCTTCCCGCCGTTTATTTTAGCAAACTAAGATCATTTACACATGCAAACGGAAAAAAGTAAAAAGATTGCTGAATTTTTTCCTGAATTTTTTTTTTCGTCCTGAATTTTTTTTTTCTTTTCTTCCTGAGGTCTCTAAATTCCAAATTCCATACAGTATCACCTTTCCTGTTCTAAGAAGTAAAGTGCCAATTCACCATTTTCATTATCATGGTCCAAATATTATGAGAAAAAGGAACATTGATTTGAATCTTTTGAATTATTGCAGGACAATGCGCCCAGTCTCGCCTCTCGGGTTAGGAACACAGATGCAGTGGAAATTGGGGAATATTATTCACAATACTATGAGCGCTATGTCAGAGCATTGGAAAAAGGAGAGCTGGCAGATAGGTAACTAACAGAAATATGAAGCTAATTGTTCTTTTTTTTTTGGTAAGAAATTATTTCGAATTTCATTTTAGCAACTCAATGCCTTTATAAGATTCAAAACTGTTGACAGAGCACAGCTCGGCAAGGCTTACCAGACAGCTGGAGTGCTATTTGAAGTTCTATGTGCTGTTAATAAGACTGAGAAAGTTGAAGAAGTCCCTGCAGAGGTTGTGCCCATTTTTGCTACTTTTTTCATATCTCTTTCAGAATGGCTACTATAAATTATCAACAATGCTTTTATACTGTATGATTTATCTCAACTGGTGGCATTTGGAAGTAGATTATTGCTGCTGCTAGAGATGTCCGGGAGAAGACGGAAATCTACATGCCATATAACATTCTGCCATTGGATGCTGCTGGTGCTTCTCAGGCCATAATGCAACTTGAAGAGGTACTGTAAATTCTGCTCGGTAGCGGTGTTGTGTTGTCCACTATTTAATACCAGGCGGTGACTTTTATATTCGTTTTCTTTCTGATCATACCAGGTTAAGGCTGCTGTGGCAGCAATATCGAACACACAAGGCTTAGCCTGGCCACCTGCCTTTGAGCAGCAAAGGCAGAGAACAGGAGATTTAGACATCCTTGATTGGCTAAGGGCCCTGTTTGGTTTCCAGGCATGCTGTTAGCTAATTTTTTATATTTTGATCTCTTATTGCTACTTGAATTGGTGTGATTGATATGTTAGTCTTTTCTGATGATTACAGAAAGACAACGTCCGGAACCAGAGGGAGCATTTGATTTTACTACTTGCCAACAGTCACATAAGGCTCCACCCAAAGCCTGAACCTCTCAACCAGGCATGCACTGATCTTTCACCTCAAATTGTAAATACATAGCTTTTTCAAAATGCATAATATCTTCATCTGAGATCTAAGACACCTAAGATGTGGCTGTTGCATTTTTGGTGTAACTGAATTTAGACATACATGTGCCTGTGTAAGCATGTGTATGTGCCCTCAAGTGTCTGTTAACTTGCCCTACTGTGTTTTACTAATTTAACTCATATTAGATGAACATCTATATATTCAAATATTGGGGTTGGATTTCACATAATCTTTTCCATGTATGTCGTTCAACACCTGAGCTGTATTTGAAGGGTTAAATCCATTTCTCTTATGTAGCTTGATGATCGAGCTGTTAATGCAGTAATGAACAAGCTTTTTAAGAATTACAAAACATGGTGCAAATTTTTGGGCAGCAAACACAGTTTACGGTAAGACATAACAATTTGTGCATATACTTTTGTTAGAGTACCTTTTTGTTATACCTGCAAATTGAAGGATTAATTTATCTGTAATATGTAATGGAATGTTTACTGCTAAAACATACAATTCGTATACCATATAGTCTTCCCCAAGCTCAGCAGGAAATACGGCAGAGAAAAATACTTTACATGGGCTTATATCTTCTCATCTGGGGAGAAGCAGCTAATGTTCGGTTTATGCCAGAATGTTTATGCTTTATTTTTCATAATGTGAGTCATGCTTATTCTTTCTCACTTGCATTTTTAATAACTTCCACAAATTTTTTTATGCTTATCCTAACAAGTTTCCATTATGCACTCAGATGGCATATGAACTTCATGGCCTGTTGGCTGGAAATGTCAGCATTGTTACCGGAGAAAACATCAAGCCTTCTTATGGTGGGGATGAGGAGGCTTTCCTCCGGAAGGTTATAACACCTGTTTACAATGTAATTGAAAAGGTATATACTAGTGCAAATACCTATAATATCCTCAAACTTGTGATCTTTCTGTTCCAGACATGACAATTTTTATGCTAAACCAGGAAGCAAAGGAGAGCCGAAATGGTAAAGCTCCCCACTCAGCTTGGTGCAATTATGATGATCTAAATGAGTATTTCTGGTTTGTATTCTCTTACACTGTAGTTTATGTTGAACAATGGGCTTAAATAGGAGTTCTTGGGTCTTATATGATTTAATATTTGAACACATTATTCAGGTCACCTGATTGCTTTTCTCTTGGTTGGCCGATGCGTGATGATGGAGATTTTTTCAAATCAACACGTAATACCAAACGGGTATTCTTATATTCTAACTTCTACCTTTTCCGAAGTTCATTCAAATTAGTCAGCTTCTTACATAACTATAACTTCTATAACAGGGAAGACAATCTTCTAAAAAACAACCTGCAAGAACAGGCAAATCAAATTTTGTTGAGACTCGAACATTTTGGCATCTTTTTCGAAGTTTTGATCGGCTTTGGACGTTTTATCTAATGGCTTTACAGGTATTTAGAGAAAGCTAAGTAAAAACTAACAGTGAAGTGAGATATAGTGCTCCTTTTGTTTGGAACTTTGGATTTTGTGCTTATAATCTAATATATAAATTCTTCTGTTGCAGGCAATGCTCATAATTGCATGGAGTGGAAGTCCACTTATGGATGCGTTTCAAAAGGACATTCTGTATGATGTATCTAGTATTTTCATCACAGCAGCACTTCTTCGCTTCGTCCAAAGTATGATACCAGAGTGAAACTACTTAAATTTGTGAGAAAAGTCTGAATTTAATTTTAACTAATTCAAGAGATTTAGAAACATATATTCTGGTGTAGTCTATAATCATATAAGCTTTTTGGATATATATATATATATATATATATAGAGAGAGAGAGAGAGAGAGAGAGAGAGAGAGAGAGTACCAATCTGTCATTACATATTTGATAGACGTGACCATGCTTTTTGAACGATTGATGCAATATCTCATAGCTGAACATAGTCCTACACTACTACTTTAAGAGTAAATATCTTACAGACGCTTCTCTGTGTCAATGTTTACCTATGATTATACAATAATGAAATAGAAATTTATGCTGAACCCTTAGGCCTTAGTGGACTGTTTAGTTTTCTAGGATGCAATTTCTCAACCCATATCCGCAATGGTCGGCAATATCCTCAATAAAACATCAAAGGTTTATGGCATTTATGATTGTAGCTTCGTGTAAGCCTATCCTCTGGCTGTTATCTACTGAACTAATTACTGCTTTGAATCCCCATGTTTTGATTTGAAACAAGCTTCTTGCTTCAATACCAACTTTGTGTAACTTTTCATTTCCGCATTTAATGCTGTGTACCAATGTGAAGCATTTGCTATGGTTTATCATTACCCAATGGAAGACCATCCTAAAAATGGGATTGAAGAAGGAACCATTAGCCTCTGAATTACAGGGCTCTTTGTATGTGTTATTATATTTTAATGTTAACACGTTTTTGAAGATAATTGATTGCTGCGTATTTGTACTATATAACCATTGCATGTACTTACTAGAATTTTATTACCTAAGCCCTTACTAATATAGACAATACAGAAAGAATATAATATTCTGGAATGTTGCCAAGAGGAATTATTTTCTATTCTTGGTTGAAAGTACTTTTCATTTTGCTTTTACCATTAGGCGTTCCAACATTTCTCCTGTGCATCTTGTGACAAATATAGTTGGTACTTTTTGGAGCTTGCTGCAGAATTTTGTGATAATTGAATAAAGAATGCCTGATTGTTTTGGCATATATAAAGCTTGTATAGCCTTGGTTTACCTCTTTCAAATTGTGGAATTGAATTGTGGGTAATGTCTCCAATTGACCCTTCTCATATCGATTTCTTTTCTCCCCATCTTATATAGGTACCTTGGACCTTGTTGTGAACTTCCCGGGATATCATAGGTGGAACTTCACTGAAGTGCTAAGAAACATTCTCAAGATAATTGTTAGTTTTGCATGGGTCATCATTCTTCCAGTACTCTACGTTCATTCCTCCACAGCTGCTCCTGAAAAGTTTGGAGATTCGCTCTCATTTATTGGTCGTATAAACGGTGTTCCACCTTTATATATGATGGCCGTGGCAATATATTTGCTTTCTAATGCGCTAGCAGCTGTTTTCTTCATTTTCCCAATGCTCCGACGGTGGATTGAGAACTCAGACTGGCTTATCATTAGGTTTCTCTTGTGGTGGTCACAGGTATCCATGCTAATCTGTCTCTCTTCTTTGGTCCATTGTCATGCACGTTCAGTATCATGGGTTGTTGGGCTTGCTTTTTTAATTTAGTTTTCTTGCCTCTTGTATGTCCATTACAAAGGTAAGGACTGTAGTAAATTTATTTTATTATAAATAAAATAAACTATTGGAGAAGATAGATTATGTTCTCTGTTCTTGATTGAGTAGTTATTTCTATTTTCTAAGTCCAATGCTAGTCTTCCCGTTCTCCAAAATCTTGTAGTCTGATTTCCTGTCACGACCTTTCCAGTTGAACAAACTTGTCACAATTTCTTTTCACTAATAGTTTGAGCTTGTGAAGTTGAGAGAAAATTGATGTATATTCACAATGAGCAATGACCAATTTATCATACATAAGATGGAATCATGAAAAATCAAGATCCCTAAGGATAAGCTCATTCCAACTACAATATACCTAATTTACAGGGATTCTAACACTCCCTCTCAAACTGGATCATAAATATTAATGAACTCAATTTGAGGATCTCGAACTGACTTTGTAAGGACATCTGCCATCTGATTGTTGGAGTTGACGAATTCTGTACTGATGACTCCTCCGACCACTTTTTCTCTTACAAAGTGACATTCTATCCCAATATGTTTGGTCTTCTCGTGGAAAACTGGATTGGAAGCAATGTATAGGGTGGCCTTATTGTCACATGTGAGTTTCATTGGAGTTATCTTACAAAACTTCAATTTTTCTATAAGTTACTTGAACCATTCAAGCTCACATGTTGCATAGGCCATTACTCGAAGCTTTGCTTCTGCACTGATCTTACCACCGCATTTTGTTTCTTAATTTTCCATAAGATTAAGTAACCTTTAAACAAGACATAGTACCCTGAAACTGATTAGAAAGGCATCCTGCTCAATCTGCATTTGAATAACAACTTGTCTTCTTATGCCCCTTCTACTCATAGAGTAAACCTTTTTCAGGAGCTCTTTTGAATAACTTCTATGGGTAGTAACTGTGCTTTGCTTCGCATCTAAATCTTCTTGCATGTCCATTTAAATCAATGTTGGATATACCTATGAATTGGTTTACTGATTTCAGTTTCACTGTATATAATGGTTTACTTACCAGCATATATAGTAGTTAGATGTGCTCCTTAATCTTAGGGAGTTGCGCCTCATATATGGTCAGGCCAGACTACATTTATGACGAACGCACCTCAAGCACAACAAACCTTTGTTGTCTGTAAAATGTTTCGACTTTATATATACCCCAAAGTTTTAAAACTAACATTCAGTTTTTTTCCCCCTTAAATAGATGAATCTCATTTTATCTCTTTAACAAATTTGTTTTTTTCATTTACAGCCAAGAATTTATATCGGGAGGGGAATGCATGAAAGTCAATTCGCACTTCTGAAGTGAGTCTTGACTGGGACACATTATTTTTACTATGATTGAGTCATGAGATTCCCTTGGTTCATTGCAGTTGTTTCATTACTCAATATTATTATTATTTTCAGGTACACTATCTTTTGGGTGTTGCTTTTTGTTTGCAAATTTTCCTTCAGTTATTTTATCCAGGTAATTTATTCATTTGTCATTGTAATTTTCTCAAATCGGAAGTGAAGGTTTTTTAAGTTTTGCTATTAGCCTGTTCTCTCTCTTTTTCTCAGATAAAACCTCTTGTCAAGCCAACAAAAGATATAATGAGAATTCATAATGTCAAGTCTGCTTGGCATGAATTTTTCCCAGAAGGTGCTTTTTTGTTGTTGCTTGTTCTTTTATTTTATTAAATTGTGCTTTATGTAACAAGATTTTCATGCAATGCAGCTAAGCATCACTATGGAGCTGCTGTGGCTCTCTGGGCGCCAGTTATCTTGGTAACTTACAATGATAGTTCCATATTTGATGATATGTTGTCCTTCATCGGCTTTCTCAATTTAATTTTTCATGATTAATGCAGGTTTATTTTATGGACTCTCAAATCTGGTATGCTATTTTCTCAACCTTGTACGGTGGTCTTGAAGGGGCTTTTAATCGTCTAGGAGAGGTAATATGTTTCTGATGTTTATTTTTCTCTTCTAAGGCACATCCTTATTGTTCTATTTCGAAGATGTTAAATATAAAGTATTTTATGTGGTCTTGAAGGGGCTTTTAATTGTCTAGGAGAGGTAATATGTTTCTGATGTTTTTCTCTTCTAAGGCACAACCTTATTGATCTATTTCGAAGATGTTAAATTTAAAGTATTTTATACTGGGTACACATAAAGATTTGGGGTTACATTACTAAAAGGTCAACCTTATTAGTAGGTTTGATATCTAATTTTATACGTAGGTCAATTTTGTCACTCTTTTCTAATGTGTGACTTATTATTCCCGTCTCTTCAACACAAGTTTCAGTTAAATTTCTGAGATGATATTGAGATGGAAGGTTGAATCATGAGAATGGGGTGAAGGGTAGTATCCTGACTGCATAACCTATTTAAATTTTCTGTAGGCTATAATGTGGCATACTTTTGTAGTACACCAGGTAGCGCTACCTGGTCAAAATGCATACTTTTCTAGATTCATTTACTTTCTTTTTTCGATTTGCAAGTAACATATCAGTATCTTTATTTGTCAAACACATGGTTTAGAGTTTAGACGGATCTCTTTACTGTTAAGAAGCAATTGTACAACCATTTCTTTCAATTCAATTTGAAGTGCTAAGTATTAACTGTTTAAATACACACACACACACACTTGTTGATATTTTTTCTATTTCTTCTTTATAGATACGGACACTGAGCATGCTCAGGTCACGCTTCCAGTCCTTACCTGGTGCTTTTAACACTTGTTTGGTGCCTTCTGACCAGACGAAGAAAAAGGGATTCTCTTTCTCAAAGAGTTTTGCTCAGGTTGCACCCAGCTTCCAATATACTTGTCTGTAACCATTTGTTTTTTGATTCCTAATCATGTATGTACATCATTTCTACGATGATTATAATTTTGTGCCTATATAGGTTTCAGCTAGTAAGAGAATTGAAGCTGCAAAATTTGCTCAGTTATGGAATGAAGTAATATGTAGTTTTCGTGAAGAAGATCTCATAAGTGACAGGAAAGCCCCCCTTTCCATTTCTAATTATCTTTTGTTTTGTCTGCAAATTTTTCTTTATATTGTAATGCAGTTTGAACTGAAATGGGTGTATCCTTAAAGCAGGGAGATGGATCTATTGCTGGTTCCTTATTCATCTGATCCTAGCCTGAAGCTGATTCAGTGGCCACCATTTTTGCTTACAAGCAAGGTCAACTATATCCTTTCTACCTTTCTAGAATTACTGATATGTGTTCAATTGTTTATTTGTTGATGTTCATCTGCCATTGCAGATCCCAATAGCATTAGATATGGCAGTTCAATTTCGATCCAGGGATGCTGACCTTTGGAAGCGTATATGTGCTGATGAATATATGAAATGCGCAGTCATTGAATGTTACGAGTCATTCAAGCTTGTCCTGAATGCATTGGTGATTGGAGAAACTGAGAATAGGTTACTATTCACACTTTTCTCCTTGGCATGTACCTTATACCATTGATCTATATCTAATTGCTCAATATTTGACCAACAGAGGAGTTTGCAAACTCTTTCTTTGGGTAGGGGTGAGAAGCCTTAATGGTGACTAAGCCCCAAACAGGATTAGACTATATATATATATATAGTAGTCATGAGTGTCCCGAAAAGATTGAACTCTTTTGTCCCTCAAGTGTCTGACAGTAGAATTGTCCTATAAATCACAAGATTTGTTTTAATATTTTATTTTCATCTGTATACATTATTACAGAAATGTAGTGTATTCTAATTAACTGATATACTCTTGTAACAGGATTATAGGCATCATTATTAAAGGAATTGAAAGTAGCATTGGAAAGAATACATTCCTTGCAAATTTTAGAATGACTTATTTACCCATACTTTGCAGCAAGGTGGTTGAGCTCGTGGGCATCTTGGTGAGCCATCTCTTAAAGAGTTTTAATCCAATCCACTCTGCAGTTAGGCTTTTATATGTGAATATTATTTGTTCTTTACTGTGTGTAGTAAACCAGTTCCTTTCGATATAAAAAGAAAATAATATAAAACTACTTACAACTTCCTTTTTATGCTACAGAAAGATGGAGATCCATCTAAGCAGGATTCAGTGGTCTTGTTACTGCAAGACATGTTAGAAGTAGTAACCCGTGACTTGATGGTGAATGAAGTTCGGTCTGTGAACTTTGCTGCATTTAAGTTGGATTTTTACATAGCTCACAAAATATTCTTATTTTTCCTCGGAAAAGTTAAAAGTTCTTTCCATTTCTTCTATATATATATATATTATTTTTTTTTCCAGCGAATTGGTTGAACTTGGACATAGTAGCAAGGATTCTGGACGACAACTTTTTGCTGGCACCGAAACAAAGCCTGCTATAGTGTTCCCTCCAGTGGTTACGCCACAATGGGAAGAACAGGTACTATTCTCTTGTATAATCTCTAACAACATAATTGTGAAATATATATACTATACTGGTTAAACCATTAAGTTTTCTAACAAATATTGTTTTTTTTTTTGCCTATTGTTATTTCAGATAAAACGCCTCTATCTCCTGTTGACAGTAAAAGAATCTGCCATTGATGTACCAACAAACCTTGAAGCACGAAGAAGAATTGCATTCTTTACGAATTCATTGTTTATGGATATGCCACGTGCTCCTCAAGTTCGTAAAATGCTTTCATTTAGGTATGCTTTCTATAAATGTATCTATGGAACACTATTAGTGTTGAAAGATCTGTTTTCTTTGAGGAGAAGTTGGAACTATCTTCTTTTGCTTATTGTCTCTTACATAAAAGTTGTGATAAAATAATTACCTTAAGTTGATGGGATACATCCTGTATATAGCCATAAAGCAGCTTAAATCTTCAATTGTAACATAATTATGTTTCTTGCCATTGGCAGTGTCCTGACTCCATACTATAGTGAAGAGACTGTTTATTCCAAATCTGATATTGAGATGGAGAATGAAGATGGTGTATCAATTGTATACTACCTGCAAAAGATCTACCCAGGTCTGCAACATTGTCAATATCCATAGTAACACTGTTTAGTATTTGCTTACTCTGTGAGTCATCA
>JAYMTE010001586.1:0-12955 GCA_036897545.1 Pelargonium fulgidum
TCAACTATGGTTGACCAATGTGTTTTTTTTTTTTAATTCTTTTTGTTTTGTTATTGTAAATTGAATTTATGTTAACTTTTGGATTATATATTTGGTATTTCATGTTCCATTCTTTTTATTTGTACATCATTATTTGGCTCAATTGATTTGTAAATGATCTTATTGTTGTTCACTTTACAAAACTATGAAAATTAAATAAAAATTTAAATTACTTGTAATTATTGTAATATGTTTTTTTAAAAAGTATAGATTTATAAAAATGAAAAGAGAAAAGGTTCAAATATCAATGTTTGAACTCATTTAACTTAAGCAAAATATTATTGGAAGGTTAGTTTGTACAACTCAGTGAACCAGACAATAACTAATATTTACTTCATTTAAGCAAATTAATTAGGGGGAAAAGAAAGGAAGTTGAGTATAGATTATTCATAAGCCTAGTCGTTGCCTGAATTGTTAATGAGAACGGATTGTAAATAAGTTGGAAAAGATAAAAAGTAACAAAGTATTCAAACAATAAACCTAATTCTATCTATTTATAGCTACACTTATGATGAAGCAAGTTAGGTGTTAAAAACAGATTTGGGTGTAATGTATTAACACATGACAATTAAGATTTTAACAAAACATTTTGACACATAGCTTTGGCTCTTTTGGTTATTGTGAAGAAACAAACTCTACCCATATTTGGTGCACACAACCAACTAAGACTTGGCTTAAACAAAAATGTGTCTCATCATGTTAGCACATAAATTTATGGGTTCTTGCCACACTAAACATCACATGATTCAAGATTCAAGGATCAAGAACCAATAATAAAAGAATACAAGAATTCAAGAACTTTTTTTTTTTTATACAGAAAGGTGTTAGAAATCATTTCTTGCAAGAGTCAATAACTTACATTCAACAATCAAGAACCAAAAACACATTGTTGCCTCTCTCTATATATACACATTCCATTATGTCTATCACCAATAAGACAATCCGAATCGAGTTTTCTGAAGCATTTTTCCCGGTGATTTCTTCGGGTTCGGGGCAGACGACTGTGATTTTCATTGACATCCCAACGCTCATCCTCGTATGCCTCATTTCCATCTTACTCCTCATCCTGGGAAACCACATTGCCTCAAAGGTTTTAGGCCGGAGCGTGATCACAATCCTAAACCAGGAACTTGATATCGAAAGAGGGGTATCAGAAACAGCTGATCAAGACGAAGATGAAGAGATATTGGATACGCTGATCCGGCAACAGGAGAGGAGGCAAGCAAGGAGACATGAGGCCTTAGAGAAGTTGCTTCCAAAGGTTCAATATGGAAGCCAAGATTTGGCTTCATCTTCTGCAGATTGTACCATTTGTTTGGAGGGTTTTGAGAATGGAGAGTCTTGCAGAGTCTTCCCTGTCTGCAACCACATTTTCCATTCGCATTGTATCGATCATTGGTTGAAGAAGAAGTTCACTTGTCCGCTTTGTCGCGCCTCTTTGTTGCATACAGAACAGGGAAGAATCATGTTTTTCAGCTTGTTGTGAAGCTTGTAGAGATTTTAGGTTTGTTATGGTTCTTGTGATTACAAAAAAAATGAATAAAAATGTGTTTTCTTCTTTAGTTGTTTGATTTTTTACATGTTGAAGATGATTCAAGAATGATTCACATAATCACATGTCAAGTTTTGAGAACTTGGACCAGAACTGAATTATGCATAAAATTGTTCATGAAACATGAGAAAAGAAAATTATACACAGAAGTTTTGTTACAAGATGGACCTGAAATTAACTTATATACTTCCTAGTTTTTGTAGTTAGATATAAAAACCGAACATGGCCGAAGAAAAGAAAACAATTCTCAGATCTCATATGGATTTTTCGTCAACGCGAGACAAAAGTTGTGTGCTTGACACTTGCGCTGTTGCTCTCTGTAGTAGATAGGTACTTCTCACAGTCCTTGACTCCAACATTCACGAAGTCCTTCGCAAGCACAGAGATGTAACTAGCAAGATCTCGCTTAAATTTATCGTTGCAACTCATGTTACCTTTGTTAGCATTTTGAACCTGGCCTTTGACAAGCGAACCTACTTGAGCACCATTCATATATGCTTTACACGCTGCCATAACATGATGCGCTCGCTCGAAGAAGTGCCCTATGACCAAGTCCTCAAAATGCTGCCACCAAACATAACTGGTTAACAGTAGAAAATGAAACTAAACCATGTTGTGAATCTCACAAGAAAAACTACGAATAAATTGACCGATAAAGCATACCATTTCTAATACTGCTATAACCACTCCAAAGCAACTAGTACATTATCAGTCGTGAAATATGAGGGATAGCAGTAAATTACTTTCTTTAGTTCGTTCCATGAGAATGTATAGATAGGAGAACAATTATTTACTTTTAGAAATAAAAGCTTTTAAATTAGGATCTTCACTAAATGAATTGTGTTAAATGTTTTCAGTCGGGACAGAAACCAACTTGAGGCCTTCTCTCCATATATTAACCTTGACATAACCTACATTTATTCATCTATAGTAACTGTGCATAAACAGAGTTAGATGTCGTATGATATTTGGACAGCAATATTCTACAGCATCCTATTGGATTTAATGCAATAGCTGGGAGTTTCAAATTGCAAATGATAAAGTTGTAGGATGTAGTTGTTTGATTAAGTAATGACATAAAGGCCGGGCAGTTCAGATTTTGGGTTTGGGTTAAAAAACCTAACCCAAACTCGATCCGCAAGGAGTGAGGGGCTGCGGTTTGGCATGGAAGAGGCACAGTTCGATTCAAACATCTTCAATGACAGATCCGACCCAAAAACTCGGTCATAGTTGACCTGAACCCGCAGAAACATAATAGGTCGAGTTACAAGTACTGCAGGTTTGGGCTCAATATCCCAGCATGGTCAAGGGTTGTGTTTGTATTTTTACCAAGTGTTCTCCAATTACTCTACTCATAAAAGGCTACATTCTGTCACGATAGTGCAATTCACACATTGAGTCAGTATTAATCAGAACCCTCTCCCTAAAACTCCCATTTATAGCAGTCTCTTCATGCAATTGCTAAAAGTATTCAAAGATATAAACTACCTCCATCTCAAAATGAATGTCAACTTTCCTTCTCTTTTTGGCAAAAATTAAGAATTAGTATCCCTCATGGGTTCTAACTAACTTATCCTGAGGGTATAATTGGTAATTCATGCACTCCTTACTATAAAAGAAAGTAGACACTCATTTTCGGACGGATGAAGTAATAAAAGAATAATTACTCATCAGGTAAAAAAAATAATTACTCAAACTTACTTTGGGTGGCCTCCTTATTGTAAAAGACATTGTCCTCAGTGATAGGATAAAAGTATCCTCATTGTACCTCAGGGATTTGCTTTCACCATGTGGAGTGCCACTATTGATTTCATATCCAGGCTCGTTGAAGTAGGGTTTTTCATTCAAAATAAGCCCTTGAATAGAGACCAGAAGCTGCAGCACGCTGGACCTACCCGGGATCCACATCTCATTCTTGTCACCACTCCACGTGTTAAGAAGGCTAAGACACACTTTCCCACAATTGTACAAATTTGGATTGAGTCGAACGCCACCAGAGTGGTAGTAAACTTTCTGGCACAAGCAACTTACAGTTGTAAGACCTATGAAGTGTAAAACGAGTAAAATGAAACACCCATTTACAAGCTTCTATCACTTACGGGTGGAATCTCAGGATAACGATCTGGGAAATGTACATCAAAGAAAAAGAGACCATCGTGGTATGGAGTCCCCTCTGCTCCTTTAATTACAGCCCGCAAAAGATCCATTCGAGATTCATAAGCTCTAACAAATATTGTATCTGCTCAAGTTAGAAGGATAAGAGATCCAGTTACTATTCTCTCTGCAAAAATTGGGGAAGATACAAATATGAACAGCAGTGTGCAACACAGTTGTGCTAAATTTAGGCTCTATATAGTTTAGAAGCCTAACTAAAACATTTTGTAACCAACCCAAAGTAACATTATAAGTACCAATGAAATGACAAGATCATCATTTGACCGATTAAAATTATTCACCTGATTTTTTTTTGTTTTTGTTTTTATGCGTCCAAAGAAAAACCTATTTAAGAAGTTAGTTACGCATAAATACCAATAGTGTCCCTATGACAAGTTTAGATAGTATCCTTAAGTATATTACAACACATGTGCATGGGGATAGAAGAGAAAATATACACCACTAACTTCTTAAAATAGAAAACATGACAATATGACAACATGCTCAATCCAATTGGAATGCACAAAAATTGAAAGGTAGACCCCACTCACAAACAATTACATGTATACCAATTGAAACATACAAGACAACATGAGTAGCTTGATTGAGATGCACAATATCCAAAACACAAAGTAGCTAAAAGCCACTGAAACAAAAAGTCTAATGCAGTTTTGGTAAGTATAAATATGGACGTTAAAAAAACATTATTTGTATGTGGCTGCAAATTTGGAGTTAAATCTTGCCCCTTTTTTGGAAAGCCACCCCACTCACAGCATGAACTCCAAATGTATGCAATGATGTACGTAGTCATAAAGTTATAAGCAAATCACTATTAGCTCCATTATTTTGAGTTGGGATTAAAAATTAGTTATCTATCAATACCACTGCATAAGAAAATGAAAATAATCAAACCTTTATTTTTAAGAAAAAAGATTGTTACATATTCTGAAAATGGTAAGATCCTTAAAAAAGAATATTCTAATTTCTTAACTACAAAAGTACTGGAGCATTTTTAATATCGCTGAAAATACACGGAACTTGTAACAAAAATTTGTTGTAATTATGCATGAACAAATTATTAACCCAATAGACCTCTTAGTTTTAAAAAGTCTGGGAAAGAGCTTTACCTATGTTTTTTATTATTATTATTATTTTTTTTTTATCAGCAAGCATACAACAACACTGAGGCTTGAACCTAAGACCTCAAGGGGATCAAGTGCCTTAAGCCACTTGCCCCACTAACTGAAGGTATCTTTACCTAGTTAGTTTCATCAATGTTTGTCATTCCACTGAAATCTTAACAAACAAGTAAGACTACAGGACACATGGTTACAATGCATGTTACTACAAAAGTCAATATCCTACAGTTAAACTCACCTGGCAAATCATTCTCCAGAATCTTCCACTCCTCCTGAATTCTCTTCGCCCAAACTTTAGGTGGCTATCAGAAAGGGGATTAAAGAGTTAAAAGGATTAAAGAATACCATACATTTAAAAACAAAATAATAAGAAGAGATAGAGAGGCACTTCTTAGAAAACTAAGCACCTGATTCATTGAAGAATTATTGCTAGCATAGTGATGGTCTGAATGATCATCAATAGTATCAAATTGTTTAAAAAGTCTGAACTTCTGCAAAACATCTTCAGGAATCCTATCCTTTTCACAGCTTGCGGTTAACTCAGCTGTTGATCCTTCTTGAGATATTTGGTTTTGGTTCCCTGATAAATACTGATCCCCTGCAGGAATAGGAAAAACAACGGGAACAGACACACCTGGATAAGATGGGACTAAAGTGTTGTGAGATGCCTCAAACCATGGGAAAACATATTCAGATGGCTGAGTGAACACACCCATTTGTGGACCCATCGCAGGAGAGAAATTAGAATAATAATTACTACCACCTTGCGTCTTTATATAATTGAGAGATTCATGTGACCATGTAGGAGGTTCATATATTGGAGGAAACTGACTCGGCTTCATAGCATGTAAGTGATTGCTACTTGAACTATTTGAATGCACTGCAGATTTTGGGAACTGCAAAGGTAGAGATGATTCTTCTCCAAACCGGTACTTCAAAGCACCTTCACTGCGTTTTGAAGAAGCTAGACTATTTTCACTAAGGGTAACTTGTGGAAAGAACTGAAAGGAAGATAGCTCCACCAAAGGAGGGTTATTTACAGCATGAACTGAAGCTGACATCATACTGGACTGAGCAGATACAGGCGACCAGATAGATGGATAAGGGTCTATCCCATGAAGAGGAAACCCATGCTGTGGTTGCATTTGACTACTATAGTGTAAGCTACTGACAATAGGGGCTTTGCTTTTACTTTTGGTTAGATCTGAAAACCATGGAAGGTGTGCCTCTACTCCAGGAGGAATGTCCACCTTATCAAACTGAGCTTGCAAGTTGTCATAATTGTCAACATCAATTACATCACTACTATAGAAATTGAAATTATGACTGCCTACATCGATTGGACAATGCAACCCAGGGGCTAAACTCTTTGAGGATTTAACAGCATTAACTGTTCCAAAGGTATCCACACCATGAGGACTGAAAGAACTATAGCTGTGAGAACCCTGAGAAGGTATATAAAGAACAGTTCTATAAGCTTAATTGCATGAGACTATGAGCTTGAAATGTCAAAGTTGTAAGGATACAATCAATTTAACAACAGTTTATCAGATACCTCAGCTTGATTATTCAAGTAACCTTTAGAATGGGTTTTCATTGTCTTCCCTTTGTTACTTGTATCAACTTTCTGATCAATGATCATGATATCATCAGAATCTTCATCTTCATCAAGATCAATCACTTCATGGACAATACCCTGCCCAAAAATCACTTCTTTCAAACATTTTGAATGCAAAGATAAGGATACCCATCCAAAAACAAGTATATAAATAGCATCAGTGAAGATGCACAAAGAAACTAGATCATAAATGAACCAAATGACAAGAACTTGGCAATCAATTCAAAAGCCATTTAGTACATGGAAATCGGATTTTAGTCATTTGATATGGAAACTTTTTCCCAAGCTCAAGCAGACCACAAACTTTTTCCCAAGCTTGGATTCAGCGTGGACAATATTTCCTAGATGGAGTGTAGATATAATTACCTTGCAATCAATTCAAAAGCCATTTGGTACAATACTGTATAGGTTTGTAGGTCTTTGTCTGTGTATTATGCCTATAATTAGTAAAAATCTAATCCACACCAATGCCAAGCATTTCATCCTTAAATCTAACAACTTTAAGGTCTGGGAATGATGACAAATATAAAAACTCAAAATTAACAATGATTGAAAATTGTAAGAAAGACGACAAAGATCAACAAATGTGCCCAAGTTTTCCCTGCAAAAAGCACACAAATCATAGTTTTCTCTCATGCATTGCTTTATAGTGTTAAACTGTTAATACATCTTGGAATTATGAAATCCAGGGGCTTGGAGAGCCTTAAACGTGTAGTCCACTCCACCAACCATACCAATGGTAAAGTTTCCAACTATGCAAATTTAGGGTACTTTCTTGTCATTAAGCTTAAACTTTGATTTCTTCCCCCTTTCTCACTGCCTAACTCAATGCTATAGAAGCATTCAACAAAAGCAGAAATTAGGTACACAATAAAACACCAAGAATGCAATTTGCCTATCAATAATCCACTCACCAACTCATAAGATCAAAACATAATCAAAAGTGCAATGCAGGCCCTAATCAAGCTGAGAAATCAAAGTTGTAGAATAACAACCACAATAGTATCCAAGTGCACAAAATGCCACAGTAAAAACAACAAGATTTTACATGTCTAAGCAAATCAAAATGTGCCATTTCTTCCAACCTTACCAACTCCCATTGTCACCCAAAACAAAATTATCTTCTACCTCAGTAACCCTATCCCCACTGATCAACCAAAATCACAACTTCAAAATAGTAATCGAAGTTTCTAACAATTTTCTTTCTGACAAGTAAAACCCTAAACCTCACTTCATTACTCACTCAACACACACACAAACTCTGTACAGAGCAAAAACATAACAACAACAACATTGGAAACTAAATGAAATAAAAAATCGAACCACTTACACATATTACCGGCGGAGAAGTCCAGCTAGGGCTCCGGCTTCAGCTTCGAGTTCGCGGAAGGTCAACACCGGCACGCGGAGCACTTCCTGCCAGCGACAATGGAGGAGGATGGTTCACGACGACAACGCTCGGCGAAGACGACGATGCGAGGCGAGACGGAGAGAGAGGAGATCAGTTTTTGCGGAGAGAAAGAAGAGAAAGAAGGAGAGAGGAGAAGAGAGTGAGTGCGACGAGGAGGAAGAGATACTACCCAAAACGGCGTCGTCCCGTTAAAATGGGTTCCGCGCCACGAAACGACGCCACTTTGGACGCCTTCACTCAGCGACGGATTTAGCGACAGAAATTTTTGTCATTGATGTTCGTCCTCATAAATTCCGTCGCTGATTTTCGTCCTCATAATCTGCGACAGAAATTTTCATCACTGATTTTTGTCCTCATAATCAGCAACGAAATTTTTCGTCGCTAATCCTAAAAACAAGCGGGAAAATTGCCGCCATAAATCAGCGACGAAAATTTTCATTAGGCCGTCTCTGATCAGCGACGGAAATTTTCGTCGCTGATTCTGTCGGATGTTTTCATAAATGCAATCATTAGGCCTTAGAGTTCAAGTGTCAAAAAGCTTGTCAATCACCTCAGGGGCTATGTTGACATTGCAATTCCTACAAAGGACTTCGGTGGGGCGGCCATTTGTAAAGGCTTTCATCATATTAGCATAAAATTCCCGCACCACCTCAATATATGCTAGTGAATAGGGTGGTGAAGGATACTTAGCAAATACACCCCATCCAAGATCATCAATCATTTGTTTAATATCACTTAAGCCTCCAAAATCTATGTCAAACCCTCTTTCTAAAGAGGCTTTACACTCTTGTTTTTAAGATTCTGATAACATCGATATCAAAAAGCCGATTTGAATTGTCGGGGTCAAACATCTCATCATTCTCAGAATCTACACTGTACTCTTCCTCATGGGAATAGTCAGTGTAGTCCCAAGTGTGATGAGTAGGTGGCTCCGGCTCATCAAATTCCTTTTCTTATGGGGTCCTCCGGGGAATAACAAAAAGTTCTTCCCCCTCGCCCACTGGCACTATCACGAGTCATAACTTGATGGGTTTAATGGAGATTTTGAGACAAAAATTGAGACAAGAACTTGAAATAACAACAAAACTCAAGAACACAAACCCTATAATGTAATATAAGAATGTAATACAAGGGTTCGAAAGAGTGCATCTGATTTTAGTTGGATTCCTTGAAAGTACTTGGTGCTTCTTGTTGTTGAAGTTGTGGATGAGAAACCTTCAACGTGCTTCAATGGAGGTTGAAGCCTAAGAGAGAGTGAAGATCTTGATCTTGTTTGAGAGAAGAATAATGTTGGGGCTGAGAGTTTTAAGATGTTTGGGAGAGAAATTTTTGTGTTTGGAGCAATGAGGAAGGAGAGAGAAGTCTCCTTCCTTTTATGTGTTTTGATTTCCCTCCCTCACTTCTTACTTTGCACAGGTCTCTGACTGATATGCTTGACGCGGCAAGCTAGAATGTCGCGGTATGCTCTCTCGTGCCGCCTTTGATAAGTGCTATCTTACTGCAACAATGGTCTATGGTGCAGCATACCCCCAGATTGGGGTATGTTCTGTAAAATAAGTGTGTCGCGACAAAGCTCTTTGCTGCGGCATTGTTTGGTGCAGGGTATTCCCAATGTTGTAGTGATGTCGCGGAAATGTATGATGCTGCGGCACTGGGCATTCTATGGATTGGTTCTAGAAAATAAATTTGTCGTTGCAATGCTCCTTGCTGCGGCATCTTTAGTTGCAGGATGTTTTCAGGTTTTATACGGATGTTGCAGAAATGGATGCTTGCCACAGCATTGATCGAATTTAAGGACTTCTCTGGAATTTTAAGTTTGTCGCGGCAATGACTAATGTCGCGATATCAGCTGTTGTACCTGCACAAATTCTAGATTACGAAGACAAAAGATATCAGTCACTAACCCTCATCATGAGTTGGCTTATTGAACTCTAAAAAAACAAAAATATGTAAGCCAACTCATGATGCGGACCACAAAACCTACCAATTGGGTTACCTTCCAAGAGCACATTTGTTTAACATTGTTAACACAACGAAACGTTCTCTAGAAAGAGACCATGGAAAAAGTGAAATTATTAGCTCACTTTCTCGGAGTATGGCTTCAAGGTGTCTTTGAAGGCATTGAGACGAGCTTCAACTAACTCATAGGGCTCTTTGTCGTCTTCATTTGAGTCATAGTTGGGTGTGGAGAGACTAAAACCATAGACTCATCGCCTTGGCGTAATTCAAGTTTGCCTTTTTCTGCATCCACCCTAGTATGAGTCGTTGCCATGAATGGCCACCCAAGAGGTATATTTGTATCTGGGAGTGGTTCATAATCTGTAACCATAAAATCACATTAATATAAAAATTTACCAATGGTTACCTTGACATTGCGTACCTCGTTTATCGGTGTAATTGATTCTCCATTAACAAGATGAAGAGTTGTTTTTGTTGGCTCCAAGGTCTGTATGTCCAACTTCTTGTAGATCTTGATTGGCATAAGACTTGTTCCGACACCTAGGTCACATAATGCACTTGACCATATTTTTTCACCAAGCTTGCAAGGAATGGTGAAGCTGCCCGGATCTTCTTTCTTCTCCAACTTTGGAGTGGGTTGCATCAACTTTTGAACTCCTGCGGAATTCTCCTTTTTAAGTACTTGGATTGCCATCAATTTCATGCTTTCTGGTGCCCTTGGGTTAATAGTGTCACTTGGGAGCGAACCGGATTGCCTCACACTAAACAATTTTACAATTTGACTTACTTGGACCTCGAGTTTTTTCATAACGATCTTCTTATCTTGTTGGTTAGTTTGGAGCTCATTGATGGCTTTCTTGGTCTCATCTCCTTCTTGTTTTGAAGTAGCTATGAAAATCCTTCAAAAGCTCATTGAGAGTTGGCTCTCGATGAGGTGGTTGTTGATGCACTCCTTGGCCCCTTTGTTGTTGTTGATCATTGTTATTGAATTCGGGGGGTGGCATACCTCGCTTGAGCAAGTCGGCATTTAAGGCATTATCTGGGTCCATATAACTCAACCGACTATTGTTGTTGTATCAGTTGTAATTGTTGTTGAATGGTCTTGCTAGGTAGACCACAAATGAAACATTCTCTAGAAAATCTTCATATGCGTGCCTTTGGCCACAAAAAAGGACATGTTATAGAATTGGTCTCGACCACTTCTTCTCCAGCTTTGACGTTGGCCTTAAGCCCACCCAATTAATTTCCTTTGATTTTCCATAATTTTCTCTAATTGTTCTTAGATGGATTTTATGGCTTCATCATTGCTTCCATTAGTTGGTGCTCCACCTCTATAGACATCCTCATTGACCTTGTTTGCAACTGTCATGTCAATGGTCTCACGAATAACTTCAACTAGCCATGTTAATAAGGAACCTTCACTAGAAGCATTCAAGTTATTCTAACAAGTGGGATTTAGACCTAGATAGAAAGATTTGAGTAGTTCTAAAACTAAGATCCCATGGTTAGGTCAACTGTCTATCATACCCTTAAATCTCTCTCTTGCTTCGAACAATGCTTCTCCATTCTTTTGCTCGAAACCTAAGATTTCCCAAACCATTCTTTTCTTTTGTTGTTATAAAGAGAACTTGTTCAAAAAATTATTGGTCAAATCTCCCTAAGTGGAAAAATTGTCCAAATGTAGCGAGTGGGACCAATCTTGTGCTCTATTTGTCAAGGAGTATGAAAAAATATTCTTGGCTATCGTGCCTTGCATCACCGAATTGTAGCTCTAAGTTCCCACAGCTCTAATATATATTTTCACATGTAGAACCAGATTGTCTCGCCCATTACCTCGAAAAGGACCCAACAGATTGGGTTGTTGTAATCATGATTTTCTTCAATTAAAAATTATCGGCTTGACGGGTAGCTTGAGGATACCATTCCCCATAGACTGATTCGGGGGGTCTTCTCGCTATATTACCAACACCATTAGGAGCGTGTTGGTTTCTAACATTAGGGTTTTGCTCTCGATTTTCCTCAAAAAGAGGATTTGGAATGTATACACAATGTTGCACAATCCAGGGTGGAATTATATCATTATTCAATTGTTGTTGTTGTAGTTCGAGAGTTGCCCTAACTACTTCTCGAAGGTCTTCAATTTGTTGCTCTGGTTGAAGTTGTTGCTATATTATCTTGGCTTAATTTCTATTCAATTGTGCAGTATCTTCAGCATTAGCAACTTGTTATATGTGGACAAGAGGTGAAGAACCTTGATTTGTTGTTGCTGCGAGATCTTGTGCATAAAAAAAATGGTAGAGTTGTTCTCCCACCTATGTTAAGAACAAGAGATGAACTAGTACGAATGCGTGGAAATTGTGCATTGTTCATCTCATCTTCAACATCTCGGTTACCACTATTACTACCATACGAGACTCCAAAGGATGGAAAAATCTCGTCCTATCCTCCAGTGCATCTCTCATATGACTCATAACAAGCTTCTTTCTTTTTTCTTCTCTCTGCCTAGCCAAATGGGTCTTTTTAGGTTCAGGATCGAATTCTAAGGGCTTGGTAGAACTTCGGGTCATAAACTCACAATAGTTGTACCTAAGAATAATAAAACTAAAAAGAAAAGATTAAATCAGAAAGAGACTTTGACTACCAAACCGTAATTGATTACCCGGCAACGGCGCCAAAAACTTGGCAACGAGGTCGGAACCTGCTATAGGTTCTAGCAAGCGTACTAGCATCACAATTAATATAGACTTAAGGTAAGTCCGAATGTCAATCCTTAGAGAATGTACGTGGCAGTAAGGTAAGTCTGAATATCGATCCTTAGAGAATGTACGTGACAGTGATCAAATCAATCTCTTAAAATAATCAAAAACTAAAAATAGTGCGTAAAAGTAAACAGTTTGCAAGATTTGTTGAATTGTTTTGAATTTAAGATCATGCAAATAAAGTAAAGGATATTGGAAAGAATAAAAGATATTAGTATTCAATAGATGCGAGTTTGGTTGGGATTCTTTCGGACTACAACTGATTAAAGAATTAGAGTGGAACCTTATGGTTGCTTAGTCATTATGCTACCTCATCTCTTTAAT
>JAYMTE010001587.1:0-12948 GCA_036897545.1 Pelargonium fulgidum
GTATGGTATTAGGTAGTTGGTTAGGTAGCGGCTGACCAAGCCAATGATGCCTAGTTGATCTTTTGGGATTATCAGCCACTCCAGTTTTATATTGTTTGTTGGTATTGAACAAATCCTGTTATACCAATAGAAGATGATGATGCTCATTTTTTCATCGACCGATGATTGAGGTGGACAGCTGCATTGTTGCAGTTTGAAGTGAAATCCTAACTTGTTTGGTGATTAAGTTGGTGATGATTGCATTGCATTGCATTTATCTTGACATCAACTTGGTAACTTTCAGCATATTATTTGTTGGCCAAAATGAGGCAAGTTGAGTAGTACTATTGACTGAAGGGAGAAAATAGGCTTCTTTTAAGCATCTTGTTCTAAGGCCATGTGGTTGTTCGGAAGGCTAGACCTCTGTGATTTCTACTTTTCTTTTTCAATAAGATTTTTCAACTCGTGCACCTTCTTTGACGATTACCCAAACATGTCTCAAAATGAGCAAGTAAAAATTCAATAACCATAGGGCCCAACCAAGGAGGGCGAACTATATTCACATTCTCTTGTAGTCTCTCGTTTAGTCAGAACAACTTTTTGTTCAAGGATGTTAAAAAATCAATTTGAGGAAGTACAAGTTCCTTTGTATTATTCTTTCTTGCAATAGGGGGCCCCTCCAAGTGGGCATGCATGTTTAATCGTCTTGCAAGAGCTTCTACTGTGAGAAGATTACCGCGGAAGCACCAGTTGAGCCCTAGCTTTCTGTACCCCACACTCCTAGCAAAACTAGAGGGGAAAAACACTCGTTACCCAATCCAACACCCCGAAAATTAACTGCACATGGTTTTGACATTTACTAAACAAACAAAAAAAACTAACACATCACATTGTACCCTCCGAAAGAAAATATAGAGCATGTGAGATAAGGGGAAAGCACATTACCCAAATAACCCCAAATATTAACAGATTCAGAAGGGGAAAAAAAATATTTACTTAGGACGGTGTACCCAAAGATAGCGCACAAACAACATAATAGAGAACAACCCGTATATATGAAGGAAAACTTATAACCTATTTAGAAATCCCAATGAAAGAAAAGTGACAATTGAACAACACAATTTTCATTTATATCACTCTATCGAACCATCACACCTTTAAATGCCATACGATGCAAACCATATCATACTAAAATAAGAAAGTGCGGAAACAGATAAAGTTACTCTTTTTGGTCGGTACCCAACACATTCTCAATCAATAAGAGTATGAGAAAAGTGTTAGGAGGAGTAACTGCACCCCGAGACATATCAAGAAAAGAACCACTTAAGTCTTCACTCAAGAAGCTTTGTTCAGGATAAGACCCATATTGAAGCTTGTTTCTTGCTTTCGGCTGAAGGATAACAACAAACATCAAGAACAGTTCTATTTGTCTCAATGTATACAATATTTAAACCATTAAAAGTGGCGCAGTTGGTTATTCTAGCTGTGTGAGTGAGATGAAGTCTCAATAAACCCTAAGTTAGGGTTAAAAGGTTTTGTTTATTTTCTGAACATTTTAACAAAATCCTGTTTTTACAACAATACATATAAAACATAATGAAAGAAAATTACACAATAATCAATTTATTTTTTATTTTTGTATTACTCGATCCGGAGTGATTTTAGAGACAATATCCTTTCTTTTTGTATGAACTTTCTGAGAGGGGGGAAAAAACAAATCCTTCTACCTATATGATCAAATGCATATATATTACAACACAAGATATATACATGTAAATACCATCTAAGCCAACTCTTGAAACTCCAGAGGATACTGTAGAGACTACTTTAGACTTTTAGATGATAACTACTATTCAGCTTCTGCAAACCCAATTCTCATGTTCCCGTAATCAAATACTGTATGGAATTGGCCCATAAAAATATCTCCCAAGATCCTGTAAATTTCCCATGTCAGAATAGTCGTCCAACTAATTATCGTAACCCGACAATCCGTGATAATGTGGGTGATTGAGAAAATCATGATGGGAGTTGAGAAAATACCAGAGAGGTCCACGAGGAGGCGGCACATCTAGGGCCATAAATCCGCTGATGCATTGTGCTACATCTCCCAACCCTACCTTGAGAATGTACTGTGGTTGTCGTCCAAAAGAAAATAAGTCAGTGAGAATATTGCAATTCTCAAGGCACAGTCTATCCCGGAAATCATTGATCATTTATCAACACATCATTAGAAAGCTTTTCAGAGGGACTGTTTGCCTAAATTGAACTCGTGACTTGAAGCTCACGAGGCAACAACCTTACAGTTGTGTAAGTGTTCATCCTCATCATTGGACTGATAATAATTACAAAAAATATAATAGAAAACAAACCACCAATTTTAGAAGTAATCTAACTACCGAACACGAAGACAGTTCTAAATGTTATAGATTTTAATTAAAAACTACCCCACATATCTTCATTTAGTCCTTAAACCTCAAAAACACACGTAACCCTTTCCTATGATTTCATTACCACAATAACAGCCGAAGAATGTGACTGTTGTGTTACCACCAGCAAAAATTACTTATCAAAATTACAAATGTAGCTTCATCAACCAGTGACATTAGCCATATTTGCATTCTCTGATCCAGTCTTCAAACATGCTAAGCATGACCTATTACAGCATACTGAATCACCCATAATTTACTGAAATTATGTAGCCTTGCTAGGTCAAGTGACCTATTGATTCTCATTATGTTTCTCTATTCCGGAAAGTTGTAACCTCGATGTTTTTTTTTTTTTCCTCCCCATTATAGGATTATAATTTTCTGTTTTCAGGACCCATAAAGGAGCTTAGATAGACAGGAAGATAGACAAGCAACAAACAAGTCAAGTATTTCCTAAGGGATCTTTGTCAGAAGGATCTCAGTTCAAATACATAGAAAATTAACTTGAAAACTGTCGTACCTGCTTAGGGGTGAGGTCAAATACTTTTCCACCAATAGTAAAGGAAACATTAGGCATGGAAGACACACTGCCACAATCAACTGTTGATTCTCCCATTGGACTGGGAAGCCGATCACAGAGCTAAAATAGCAAGTGATAGTATGAGATAGTAAATAAGCAAATTAAGTAAGAAGTACTGGTAAAAGTGAAGTTCTGTCACCTCATTGACATAGTGAATTATGCGCTCCTGAGTTTCGTTCTGCCTAATTTGGTTTTGGATCCACACCACTGCCATCTCACAAGACGAACACTTCGCATCATGTAGGCCACCAAATTCCCCAACGTTGTTCTTATCCACAACAGTCTCAATGCCCATACTGACGAAACATGTACAGAAACACATGGAGTAAATAAGAGAACATGTAGAAAATTTGACATTACAAATGGGTCAGTGTATGAAGTAATAAATATGGGAACTTACAATAAACAGGTTGAGCCTAACCTGATATCATGAGCCCCATCAAAGGCACACAGACCGATCTTTGAGCAGATTTTTTTAGGTTCTTCCTGGAAGAGAAACATAAATAATAAATATAAAGATAACATGATTCCAATTATCTTGTGAAAGTTACTGACCAAAAATAGCACACTATCAACATAGAATGTACCTCATCCAAAATCATCTTAATTATGGTTTCTCCGTATTCCGAAACTACAGCTTTGCATTCTTGACTTACTATACCAGTGGCACCAATAGCATGATTTACTTGGGTAATAATAGTCTGCACCGATATATATTGTCAGAAATTCTCTGATGCGTCTAAAAGTTTCCAACTTTTGTTTTTTTTTTTTTTTTTTTTCGAACCAAGAATTTTTAGCATATGGAAATCAATATTCTGGTCAATAAACACTAATATTGAACAGAAAAATAAATTATGGATAACTCAGATGTAGTAATATGATTTCGATCAAGTTTTGCTGGAAAACCAATAATATAATATATATGCAGGAAACTCAAACTAGATGGTAGAGACAGGATGGATTTCTTCTTGTATGCATGCTCAGCGCATCAAGAGTTCTTCAAATCAGCCTCAAAACCCCACAGTTGAGGATAAGAAATAATTTTAACTTTATATACGAAAAGCATTGATACATACTGTTGGACCAGCCAGCAAAGAGGTACCAGAATCAGCAATTGCTGAACAGCCACCAGCACAAAATCCTGAAATTAGGATGCCATGTCAAAATGGAGGCTACCAAAAGTGTACAACAACATAGTTCCATGCCTTCCTAAAACAAGAAATGTAACAAACCTGATACCCTGCTTACCTGTTGTTTTATTGTCGATTAATACGTCACCCATATCAAACTGCCGATAAAAGTGGACAAAACAGTTTAGGAATTCGAAGTAGAGGGGTAAATAAATGTTACTTTTAGCACAAGATAAACCAACCTGCCAATAGCCTTTCTGCGTCACAGGAACATATGAATGCTCACCCTTATAGTGCTTAGAATCCATTCCACCAAAAACAATTTCACCCCCTTCTTCTTCATCAGCATTACGGTTGAGCCAAAATGAGAACACTGGTTCTTTAATAAGACCTTGATTGATCATATTGTACCTGAGTATGTAATTCTAAAGTTAAGAACCCAATGACATTCCAAACACTAATTATTAATTAGGAGTTCTTTTTTTATATATTTTAAAGAAGTTCACAATTACAGCAGCACATTAATAACAAAGAGTATTAGCATACCACACGGGCACAGCATTTCCAACTGAAATTTCTTGAAAGCCAAGTCCAAGTATGCCGTCAAACTTGGCCACAAGAAATGTGATTCCAGGCTCACTTGTAGCTTCAATAAATTCCTGAAAAGGTCACGTATGAGTAAAAACAAACAGCACAAGTATTTTACTGTGTTATAACTTATAAGATCACAAAGACATTGAATCTACCTGATCCTTGACCACAAGATCACCAACTTGAACATGGTCTTCACTGAAGAATCCAGAAATGGATCCACTTCCGTAATGGATAGCTGCTGATTTCCCTGTTATAATATAACCGAATAAACGTTCAAAACTAGTTGTATCGATGGAAAAAGATTACTCTTGCAAACACGTATCAACATCTCAGTGGATCGCGGTTTTGCTGCCACGATACACCAAGATTCAGCCTTGTGTCCCCATCAGAAAAAGAGAAAATTCTCTATAATCTGAGAATTATTTTTGCTTCTTTCCATGCATTCGTGTATTTAAATATATGAACACAAAGGCAACAAGAAATGTCCAAGAGTTGAAAATCAAACTTAAACTTAAGAATGAAACGAACAATTCGTAAAGAAAATCTGGAAGAAAAAAAAAACAAACTATCAAGATTCATAAATTGAAAAAATTGATTGGAAGCGAGTACAAACCATTCTCTCTGTACGAACTTGAGCGACTCGACTTGTACTTGGAATGGAAATAGCAAGCTAACTGCATCCAGATACGAGATCATTACATTTTCTCCAACCTAAAATATATGATGTACTTGTGCAAAAATCTTTCATGAAGAACTTAATAATGATCCAAATTAGAGAGACTCACCGAAAAATAACACTTAGAAGAGGGAACCCATAGATTAGAACTACCAGTGTCAAAAATCACAGTGAACTGTTGAGGGGGAGTACCAATTCCAATGAAACCAAAATACTGAGCATCCATGTAGTTCTTCAGCTCAACAATATCAGTGTCCCCCGACTCTCCTAAATTTCCACTAAGGTGATAATTCCGGGTAGAAGCTCCCCGAGACTCTTCTTTCAACTTGAGACGGGTAGCAATCCGATTGTTGAGCTCAAGCTTCCTCTTCTTGAGTCCGATTCTAAGTAGCCCATCACTGGATGCGGACATGAATAAGGGATGTAAAATGAGGCAGAGGAACAAAGCAAACGTAACGGATTTGAGTTTACTTCCCATGTTTGCTAACTGTGGATTGAGAACAAAACGTTAAAATCAGAGGTAATACTTTAATAGACATAAAGTACTTCAGAATAATCAAACCCATCACGACCCAATAAGGAAACTAACATTAGAACATCACAATTAATAAAAAAAGCTGGGATTAACATTTCAATACACAAGTTGGAATGCGGAAAACAATCAATTCTCAACCAGTGTTCAGAGCAGCTCGATCCTGTCAGCACACATCCCTCAAGAAAATTACTTTGTTAACCTATTTCACTGTCATTACATCATTTTACTTGTTAGTTACCGACAATCAACAAGCCTCTAATCTCAATCACAATTTCAAATAACCAATTCCCTTTCAGTTTACCTTCACATATTTATAAACTGTAAGACTGAAGATCAAATGATAATAAGAAAATACTCAACTCGGTGGAATATTAAATTTATGTGGTGCCACACAACAAAATAAATTCTAAACATCAGTAATAGAGATTCAAATATGAAATTGGGAATCAAGCAACGGCGACTGAAATATGAAATCGGTTTATTCATCTACAAATGAAACACAAAAATAGAAAAACACTTCATACAGATCAAAATCTCAAAAATCCATTTCTTGCTCAGTTCACAATCAAATATATGTGAACTGTAGTGAAATGATCATCATAGACTGAAAAGTAAATAATACTGGAATTTTCTCAGTAACCAAACAGAATCTGACATATAATTTGAAGATTTGGTTATAATATCAAAGCAGAACCAGAATGAAGGTAGAGTAAAATCGGAATTGGAATTGGAATCGGAGAGCTCACAGTGTGGGTTATGGAGAGAAGCGATATGCAGATGCAGAGCAGAAATGATGTAAGTGTAGTCTTGTGTTGAAGTCTTTAAGATATAGGTACAAATAATAATTATGTGGACCGTTCCAATGGGAGTTCCACGCTTGTATTTAATGGATTGTATCGCCTTATATGCTTTTCTTCTTCTTCTTATTATTATTATTATTTTGAAAGGATATGCTTTTGTTGTTATTATTTATTGTATTAATTTTTTTTTTTTTTTGGAAGCAAAACAAACGGGAGAAATTTTACATGGCTACTATTTATTAATCGCAATCTTTTTTCACATTAAATATCCACCTAAACTATTACATTACCTATTCATCCATTAGCTTTAACAGATTGTCCAAAAAAAAAAAATTCACAATGTCCATTTTATCCTTGTATTCATTGTTTTTAGTGTTCTTCAAATTGTTTTTGGTGTTCTTGATGTTTTAAAAAACAAAATCAAATCTAAAATTATAAACTCAAACTCAAAATCACAAAATATAAAATTAACACATGTAAAGAACTAATTCAACTAAAGGCTTAAGCTCATAGTTGAAAGGCTCAATATTAGTTTAATACTCTAACACGCCCCCTCACGTGCAAGCCCATTTTTACTTTGCACGTGGCCCTTGCACATGTTCACCTCTTGCCTTGTGCTAGAATTTAATATGGGTGGCGGTAGGACTCGAACTTGGGACCTCTTGTCACTAATGCTTTGATACCATATGAATGAAGATGTAAATTGGCAATCTGTCTCAGCAACCTACTTGTTTGAGAGGAATGTATTTATATCAGTATATGACAATTACAAGATAAATACAAGATGACAATTAGTTAGATACTGATAACTATAACATATGATAAATACATTATCATCTAAGATAGCATTCTAATCTCCCAACAGATCAGCACGAGCCACACATGTGTCATTATCCTTAACTTGCCCTCGCAAACTGGGCGGCGCAGCAACGCCAAGTTTGAGATGAAACAGCAAGAACAGATTTGTTGAGGCCACCTTAGTGAGGATATCGGCAACTTGATGACGAGCCAAAATGTTAACAACACGAAGGTTGCCACATTCAACCTTTTCTTGAACAAAATGGAAATCTATCCGAATGTGCTTAGATTTCTTGTGGAAAACAGGGTTGGCGGTTATGTATGTTGCTGACAGATTATCACAAAAAATAACAGGAGAACGAGGTAAGTAGACATGGAGTTTATGAATAAGTTGTTGAACCCATATAATCTCAGCAGCAGCAGCAACCAAGGATTTGAACTCAACTTCAGTACTCGAACGGGCAACAGAATGTTGTTTGGAAGAAGACCAATTGATTAGATACCACCATAATAAACACAATAGCCTTGAGTGGATCGACAAGTGCCAGGATCACCAGCCCAATCGGAGAATGCAACTAAGTCTTGTCTAGTGAGCGATGAAGCAACAAACCATGAGTATGTGTTCCTTTCAAGTATCGAAGGATACATTTCACAGCTGTCCAATGATCAAAGGTGGGAGAATGCATGAACTGGCAGACACGGTTGACAACATACGTGAGGTCAAGATGAGTAATTGTAGCATATTGTAAAGCTCTGACGATGAGATATAAAGGTTAAAATCGGGTAAAAGAGTTCCATTGCTGGTGAGCTGCGAGCCAGATGAAGCCTGTGTGGACATTGGCTTACAATCAAGCATGTGAACACGCTGCAAAATATCAAGAACATACTTTTATTGATGTAAGAGAAGACCATTATTGTTACGTGTAAGTTCAATGCCCAAGAAGTAATTTAGAAAACTAAAATCTTTGAGAGCAAATGCATGATGCAGAAGATCCATAAATTAGATAAGAAATGCAGGATCATTCCCAGTAAAAAGAATACCATCAACATAAACAAGCATGTGGGCAATCGAATGGCCAGACCGTCTAACAAATAATGAGAAGTCAGAGACACAAGCACGTGGCGATTGTTTAAGCCCATAAAGTGTCTTTTGGAGAAGACACACATAGTGAGGTTGAGATAGATCCACGAAACCTGGCGGTTGTTGCATAAAGACTTGTTCACGAAGTTTTCCATTGAGAAAAACATTGCTAACGTCAAATTGTCTAACATCCCAGCCTTGAGAAATAGCCAAAGATAACACCAACCAAACCGTGGTAGGATGAACAATAGGAGAGAATGTCTCAAAATAATCAACTCCCGGAAGTTGACTAAAACCCTTGGCGACGAGACGAGCTTTGTGATGGGCAACAGTTCCATCTGGAATGTGCTTGAGACGAAAAACCCACTTACTCCCAATGACATTTGCAGTGGAAGGCCGAGGCACAAGAACCCATGTATTATTATCTCAAAGAGCCTGAAGCTCGTCGTGCATGGCAGAAACCCAGTTTGTATCCTGCAAGGCTTTAAGATATCCAGTGGTTTCAACGACATTATATATAGGGTACAAAGTGATAAACAAAACCTTGGGCTTGAGAAAGGTAGTCTGTGCTCTTTTGACCATGGAATGACGCGTGTTCGAAGACGGTCAAAGATGCCGCAATGCTGGAGGCAAGGCAGCCGGACAAGGAGAGCTAGATGACGGCTCCAAGTTGAATGGAAGTGGGTTGTTCATAGAGGGGTTGATGGGTGAGAGAGTTGTGTTAGAAGGAGTTGGAGAAGAGACAATAAGAGCAGACACAGGAGACGAACTAGTTAAGGACAGAACAATGTCATAGAGATATTCTATTCCTAAAATAATAGACCTTTCATTTTACTATACTTGAATGGATACTCAAAAAGAAAACCACTTAACAACAATAGGGGGAAATGTTGGTACTGAGAGTAGCACCCCCAACTTAGAAAAAAGAGCAATGTCATGGAAGCCCAATACACAATAAGCCGGCCAAGGTCGTCAAAGTCCACCACAAAACACTATATAAGAAGCATAAAAGGGAGAGAGATATAGACACCAATGCTCCACGAATATCATTATTTGTTGAGGTGTGATTTAAGTTTCGAAGGGACTTCCACGATCGGGAGCCTTGCTTTTGTAGGTATAGAATATGAACAAGAAAATGGAGAGATTTCAGCGCTCTTATTTTGAGCAACAGATTCCAACTCTCAGCTGAGCCATCGTTCTCCCAACATGTTTGGGGTCTCTGCTCTGCATTGGTCATTAGACAATGGTTTCCAAATTTGCAACTTAGGAAGCAATTCCCATCAACTTCTTTGATGACATGATGATAAACCTATAAAAGTCTAGTCCTAGAGAAAGAAAAAGAAAATCAATTTTATATAGTCCAAAGTGCCTAACAATGTATCCTTGAACAAAAAAAATAAAATTAAAAAGTACATCATCACGAATGGGATTGAAAGGATACATGTGATCACCATCTATACATCCTTTTGAAACATAAGTGTACTAATTAATTAGATTGTCTCAACAAATCATGTTAACTAATTTCTTCTACCATCATTACTCGAATGTACACCGGCGACGATGTTGTTAATGGCCGCCATGACCGCCGCAAAGCCCGGTTCCGCCGTGAGGGCTGCCATAGCTGCATCCACTGAGGTTCCAAAGGAGGGCTGTGACTGTTGGTACTTGGAATGGGCATGAAGTGCTTGCCCTAGTCCCATGAGTGGCAAAGATGTGAAATTCATGTTGGGAACATGGGCTTGGGCTTGAGGCCTTTGGGCTGGGTGGGTTAGGTCTAGTGTGATGGTAGGGAATGGAGCTGTTGCAGAGAGAGTAGCATAGCTTGGAGCACAAGGAAGCTGCATGTTTCTTGATAGGAAGCTTGGATTGATGAGCATGTCTGAGCTGGATATTGAGCCTGAAAGAAGGGAGGAAGCGGCGGCGGAGGTGGTGGAGGCCATGGCGGCGGCGGCCGGAGGGAGTGGGTGGTTGTGGTGGCCTTCGTAGGTGGTTATGAGGATGGTTCGGTCCTCCAAGCATCTTTGTACCTGTAAAATACATAAGAATATTTGCCCTAATGTATTAGCTCTAAACACACATAAAATGCCCTAATGATATGAAAAATGATCGAACCTGTTTACGAACAGGACAGGCAGTTCCCATGGTGCATCGATAGTAAGCTCGAGGGAATGGGTTTCCTTTTGCCATCTTCTGTCCATACTTTCTCCATTGGCATCCATCAGATATCTGTCCACAATATATTAAATTATGTTCATGATTTAAACAATATGGTTTAATCTTACATGTGATCAATGGTAAAAAGTTACAGAAAAAAATATAACTCTTTCGTTTCAAAATGAGTGTCAAGAAGTGAGTTAATGCGGTGTACTCTATCCGTTTTAAAATGATTATCAAATTTCTTTTGAATTTTTTGTACCAAATGAGTGTTATGGTTTTTTTTTAGTAAATTAGTTATGTATGAACTGTCTATAATATCATTAACAAATTGGTTTTTTTTTTTAACAAATTAACAAATTGGTTAATATCTCTTAACACACGATTATAAGATTACAATAGTAAATATAAAATATAATAGAAAGAAAGACACTAATTTTGAGGCCGGTTGAGTATTGTATTCTCATGATCACGTATTATAATAAACTTTTTTTTTGGTCGAAGGTAATAAACGTATTATAAATATAATATTGATAATTCAAGCATAACTAACTTCCAAAAAATTAAGAAAAACATGACACATATTTTAAAATAATTGAGTAATTAATTTGCAGAACACATGATATATACTTTTGTATTAGCTACCTCGATCATATTTTCTAGAGTTTGAACGCAAACTAAAGCCCAATGGAAACATGGATCTTGAAATGCATGCATGACTAGAGCTGCATGCGGCACATTTATCTTTAGACCTCAAAATTTTCAAGAAAAGCGATTTCTTTTGACCTCTCAAACATACCTTTTTTTATTACTGTTTATTTATTTATATATAATTATTATTTCCGTGCAATTACAACGTTTAGTACGAGAATTGTGATTTCATGACAAATTTCAACCATATAATACTCCTAATAGCTAGTTTGTATATGTACGTACCATCGATGCCTCAGAGCGTGCTCGAACCGACACACGAGCTTTCCGGATCATGGAGATGGTTTCAGCTGGAGCTTCATCATGAACATCGTTGGAACCATTAAACCTAGGCACTTTGTTCTTGTGCTCGTCTTTCGACTCGATTGTAAGTGATCCCGAACAATCTCGTCCGTCCGAATTCGAAGACTGTGATGGCTCTCGCTCTTTTTCTCCTCCCACCACAGCTAGACCCAGATCCACTTGTTGCAGTCTTGGAACAACAGCTCCACCATTATTTGTCTAAACAAAATTCAAGAACATGTGTAATTAATTAGTGGTGTTTTTTTTTTTTTTTTTAAATTAATTAATTAGTGGTGTTAATTTGTGTAATTAGGTTAATCAATAAATAATTACCTGTGGTTTCCAGTTTGGGTTTCGTTGCATTACTGTGACCAGATGCATCTGTAGGGCACAGTAGTCATTGTTGACCTTCTCAAGCATGCTTCTTAGCCGTTGATTTTCTGTTTTCATCCGGTTTAGTTCATTTTCCAAAACTACCAACTACATGATCAAGAACAAGAAATTTAAGGATTGAGATTTAGAATTCGATAATTCGAAACAATATTACAAGAACGTTGTAGTGTCAGAAAAGATCGAAACATATGCTGGCATAGATTTGTACCTCATTTGTTGGACGCTTTTCTCCGCAGTTATGATCATTTGTGTTAGATTTATCGCTTCCCGAGCTCGTTATATGAAGATCCAAACCAGTCTGGACAAAACAAAAATTCAAGAACTCATTATTAAATCAAGAACAAGATATCACACTTCTCTAGCTAGTAGAGGAAGAGGTTTCTAAAATTGGAAATATTGATTATTTATTATATAGCTCGTTATATAATAATCTCATGAACATCGAATCCAAAGAAGAAGATAAAATTATCGAAGTGCTCCCTTCATACATGCAATTTGGCAAGGTGATTATGGACGGTCGATGTTATAATCGGCTCATCCTTCCCTCGGTTGTATATTTATTCTTATATTCTCATAATAATATGTTAATTTGTTTCAATATGTTGGCAAAGTATTGACTAAAAAATGGCTTGTTCTTAAGTAGTTAAAATGTACACTACCTTGTGAACCCAAAAAGGAAAAGATTAAAGAAGAAGCAGCTAGAGTATACCACCATAATGAGATTAACTTTTGATCAAAACTCCAAGAATTAAAGCAAAATTGCCCATTACCTAATAAAATCTCTAGAGTAATCTATATACATCTCATAT